>CM043021.1:28495707-28575600 GCA_023690525.1 Holotrichia oblita
ATTATCATACATATACCGGTAAAGTTGTTTTCATATAAATTTCAAGAGAGAATGATCTTCTAAATGTATTATTATGAATTATAATGCAACAGTAACAAGAATTACCTAAATATAATCCGTACGCAAGGGTATACCGCAACCGGGTACCTGCGAAAATACAGCGGACCATTGATGTATTCTCTCAAGCTAAGGAGATATGTTTTACTCCTACATTGTGTCGATAAGGTCGACGTTTGCTTAGAGGGGTCTCGTTTTAGAAGCTCTCCACTGTACAATGTACCCGCACTTTTAAAAATTTATTTGAATATGATAAAATCTCAATCCTTAAACCGTTCTCGAATTATTCTATAACATAAGCATTTTTCCATTTTTAAATACATAAATTTTCCGGTTCACTTGGTAAACAATAAGTGGTAGTTTCTTGTCTACCTACGCTCAAGATAATTAATTAGTAACGCAACAGTGTTTGCAGTGCTGTATAACTGCACCACTAACGGATGTTCAAGCGGAGATTCTGTTTGAATCGTTCCTCATACTCATACACTTATTTGCATAGATTCGGCGTCGCTGTTAAGAAAGAGATAATTAGGAATATAAGACAATTATATCCAGCTGTATAAAATAACATGTAACTAATTGCAAATTCGATAAGTATATAATTTTCGTAAGCTGATTAAAAGTTCCGATAACTACTCCTTATCGACACAGTCTGTCTATACTTAATTAATTAGTCTGCTGATAACATAATATTCCCTATATTATTACTCCCATTTTGGAGTAATAATCGACTATTAAATGGTAGGATATAGATAAGCACAAAGAAGCTGAAATTAATTATAATGATTAACTATACAATATACTAGGAGCATATCATTCCATGTAAGGTATGTTGAAAACTGACGTGGTGGAAATGTATGTATACAAGCTGATTCATTTTCGGCCCTCACCATGGGCATCTCGCTTATTATTGGAGATAGAGTATAGGTTTAAATTTGGCAAAGTTGCTAAATTTTGTGCTTGTTATGAATCCGAAAAGAAAATTGACCTGTGACAATTGACGTTCGTTATTTCTTAAAAAACGCGAAAACCGCATTTTCTTCTTTTACCTATAGCACCTACATTTGGCCCTTTAGAGAAAAAATAAAAACACATTCTCATGGCCACTTTTGAGCCTCTATCCAATGGTGTAATCGAAAATTTTATACGACGTTTCGTTTCTTTCTGACCATCATCAACTATCTAATTTCTTATAGGCGTCATATTGGATTTACACACCATCGGATAGGGTTTTTTTTTCTGATTTCAACCATGTATCACATGTTGACGAAAGTTTTTGATATTATGCTTAAATTTAAAAAAATAGATTTTTTAGATAAAATAAGGTAGCCATGAAATTTCAATCTGTCAAACATTTCATTTATCGTTTATTAGTAATACGAAAATGTACAACAACGAAAAAAAACGAGATATGTTAAGTATTTTTTATTCTTCGAATCGAAATACAACAATAGCGAGTACAAGATATTTACAAATGTATCCAGAACGACAACAGCCTCATCGTTCCATTTTTCTAGATCTTGATAGAAATTTGGTCGCGTATGGGTCATTTACTAAGCCGCATAATGTTCATGCCAACAGGAATTTTAATGAAAATCGGCAGAATATTTTACAAATGGTAAATTTAAGGCGTGTTTTGCAAAGTTTTACATACTAATCTTGTATTTTCTAGATAAATAATAATCCATCAACTTCTACACGCGAAGTGGCATCAGAATTAAATTTATCCCAGTCTAGAGTTTGGAGAACTTTACATCAAAATAGATTTAAACCATACAAGATCCACGTTAGTCACACTTTACTACCTGGAGATAATTTAAGAAGACTAGAGTACTGTAATTGGTTATTGGGAAGGATAGAAAATGACGAAAATTTTTTAAATAAAATTATCTGGACAGATGAATCAAAATTTACTAATTCTGGAATGTTCAACAGAAATACGGAGCACTATTGGGCAGTAGAAAATCCCCGACAAAACAGGGCAAGGAGACCACAACATCGTTTTGGAATAAACGTTTGGATGGGTATTTTGGGAAATCGTCTCTTAGGACCAGTTATGTGAAGAAACATTAAACGGAGAAAGATATTTAAACCTTTTACGTACATACATCTAACTGCCTTGACAACAATATTCCATTAAATCAACTACAACATTTATGGTGGCAACAAGACGGCGCACCAGCACACAGGCAGTTGTTAGTAATTACTTGAATCAAGAGTTTCCAAACCGTTGGATTGGAAATAGAGGAGTTGTCGAATGGCCTGCGAGATCACCTGATTTAAGTCCGCTTGATTATTTTTATGGGGATATGTTAAAAATAATATTTATAAATTAGATGCCCCACAAAACATTGGACAATTACGAGACAGACTTCAGAATGCCTTCGATGCAGTTCAAGAAGAACTATACAAAGAGCGTTAAATGCCAGAAGGCGTGCCCAACTGTGCATTAATGAAGATGGCAGATAATTGAACATTTACTGTAATTGTTTATTGTTTACCTTTGGCGTATGTATTTTTTGTAAAATATCCTATCGATTTTCATTAAAATTCCTGTTGGCATGAACATTATGCGGCTTAGTAAACGACCCATACGCGACCAAATTTCTATCAAGATCTAGAAAAATGGAACGATGAGGCTGTTGTCGTTCTGGATACATTGTAAATATCTTGTACTCGCTATTGTTGTATTTCGATTCGAAGAATAAAAAATACTTAACATATCTCGTTTTTCTTCGTTGTTGTACATTTTCGTATTACTAATAAACGATAAATGAAATGTTTGACAGATTGAAATTTCATGGCTACCTTATTTTATCTAAAAAATCTATTTTTTAATTTAAGCATAATATCAAAAACTATCGTCAACATGTGATACATGGTTGAAATCAGAAAAAAAAACCCTATCCGATGGTGTGTAAATCAATATGACGCCTATAAGAAATTAGATAGTTGATGATGGTCAGAAAGAAACGAAACGTCGTATAAAATTTTCGATTACACCATTGGATAGAGGCTCAAAAAGTGGCCATGAGAATGTGTTTTATTTTTCTCTAAAGGGCCAAATGTAGGTGCTATAGGTAAAGAAGAAAATGCGGTTTTCGCGTTTTTTTAAGAAATAACGAACGTCAATTGTCACAGGTCAATTTTCTTTTCGATTCATAACAAGTACAAAATTTAGCAACTTTGCCAAATTTAAACCTATACTCTATCTCCAATAATAAGCGAGATCCCCTTGGTGAGGCCGAAAATGAATCAGCTTGTATAATATAGTATATCAAACGATTCAGTCGATTTCATCCAAATACGTGGTTTTGTTATACCACATATTTATTTAGGTTAAATTATTTACTGATTAAATTACACTGTGCAACACAATTTTTTCTCTGGTACACACATGGCACAATTGACATAAACTATATTATGCCATTTTTCATGCTGATTCTGCTAAATTTAAATTTGCTGTATCACGTCAGGATTGCGCGAAATTTTTGTAAATAGTTTTTTCGAAAAGTACAATAAATTTAACGAATTTCAAAGTGACTTTTATATAAGAAGGATGTTACAAGATATATTGTAGTGCCGAGCATTGAATGTACATATCTAAATATGTCCTTGCCTGTTTCCTACATCACAGCATTTAAACAACGGTCATTTGTGCTCTGAAGGCAATGAAATTAGGAATTTGGAAATTTCCGGCTGTGTTGGTATATAGTAGCAACGCACACAAGATTCAGAACAACCCAGCGATGAGTATCCCCATCGCGCATTAATCAACGGGGCCCAACCAACACCGTACCACAACGAAGACACCTGTAAATGTGATACAGTAAACCACTTCACAAATATCTAATTATGTTCTATGATTTCAGATATCCAACAGCGAAGGAGATCCATTAGAAAACTCCCAGAAGGCAACCTGACAAGACCCGAAGACCACCAGAAGGACACCCGGATAGGAAGTAAAACTGGACGAATCATTACATACCTGGGAATGATCCTCAATAGGAAGCTAACTTTCGCTGAGCATTTAGGTAGAGCTAGGAACAGAGCCATCGGTTGACTGCACCAGCTATATCCTATCCTGGGTAACCCCAAACTTAGTCCCAAAACGGACGTGATTCTGTATATAACACACATCCGCCCAATCCTAACCTACGCCAGCCTAGCCTGGGTCACAGCGGCTCCATCACGCATCCTACCACTGGTGCGGGTACAAAATCGCGTTCTGCGACTTGTATTCCGACCCCCTAAACGCACCTCGCTGGTCGTTCTCCGGGACCTAAGAGCATCAGAAGTCCAGCACTTGAACGAGTTCCTGAAGCCCACCAAATACCGTACCACAACGGAAACACTCCAGCAAATATGATACGGTAACATTCATCACAAATACCTAATTCTGTTTTTATGATTTCAGGTATTCAAGAGCGAAGGAGATCCATCACACTACTCCAAGAAGCCATTCCGACAACACCCCGAGACCACCAGAAGGACAGGCAGAGGAGGCCGAAAAAACCAAAGACGATCCAATCGTTAGATTCAATTCAAGTCTATTTGTGACATTTAGTTCTTAATGTCCCGTGCGTGTCCAAATAATTCCAACAGCTTCTGTTATGTCTGTGGAGAATTCAATCCAACGACACAAACGGAATATTACACCTTTAATAGAAAATTTATATTTTCACAATTTTGGTCTAAAAATTAGGTAAATGTCGGGATAAGGAATGGGCTCCTCACATATGTATGTATGTTGCGCACGGTGTGCTGTTACTCTGAAGGACGGCTCAAGCGGTAAGAACAGCACTATATCATTTGCAAGACAAGAATGATTTGCTGTAAACAAACAGACTATTTGGCTGATTGCTACTTTTGCTGCACGAAAACTTTCGGGTTCTCCAACAAAAATAAGAACAAAATTAGTTACGCTAGTGTCTCTTCTGTTACTCATCCAGTACCTCATTCAGAAGCCTTGCCAGTACCAAGACCTGAAGAAGTGTTTCGAGTGAAGAATATACCATTATAGATGCAGAGGAGCAAATTTCCGAGTTATTATCGACCAGCGACGATGAATATTTGCCAGCTCTAGAGGACGGACCTCACTTAGTAAATCAGGCAGAATTAAATGACATTATTCGAGATCTGATCTTCAAAAGCTCAAACAAAAATACTAGGATATAGAATTCAAGGATGGAAGCTGTTAGCTCCGATCACACATATTTCAGTGTATCGTAATCGCCAGAAAGAACTGTCACAGTATTTTTCAACCCAAGAAGGTCTTTCATTCCCCAACAATTTTGATGATTTAATGCTGACATTAGGCCATCAACAACACACAAAATTGCGTCTTTTTATCGTTGCTTCGAAATTGAATTTGAAAGCTGTTCTTCTTTACATAGGAAACGTTTATCTATCTGTCCTGGTTGGCTACGCAGTCCATATGAAGGAAACTTATGAAAATATGACTCATCTTGTTGACAAAATTAATTACAAAGTGTATGAATAGCATATTAGCGCTGTTTTCAACATTGTAACAATTCTACTCGGTTTACAACTGGAGAAAACATAGCATTGCTGATTCCTTTGTGAATGGGATAACCGATCGAGACATTCCTACAAAGTTGTTAATTGATTGGCCAGTCAGGGCTCAGTATGTTCCCCGACAAAAGACAAAAGAATATACTTCGTAACGCACTAGTGCAACCTGATAAAATATTTCTACCGCCACTGCACATCAATTTAGATTTGATTAATAATTTCGTCAAAGCAATGAACAAGAATGGTCGTGGATTCCTATATCATCAACTAAAGTTTCCCAATATTCCAAATGCAAAACTTAAAGAGGTATTTTTTGTAGGACCCCAAATTAAACGTCTAAAATAAGATGTATAATTTGACGAGACTTTAAATGACTTGGAACGTGGTGCTTGGCATGCTTTTAAGAGTGTGATCCAAAATTTTCTAGAAGAAAGGTTTCATCAAGACATTTCCGTTATCGAAAAACGTTACCAGGGCAAGTGGAACAGTGAAATGTTGGCTGATTATTGTTGGAGTTTGATATCAGAAAGTACCGTAGAAACTATAAAAGGAAAGCAAAAAGAAAAACATTTTAAGACAGAACGTTTGTACCAAAACCTGATGTGCCAGAATAAATTTGTTTTTACTGTTATTATTACGACTGTAAGGGAGAGTAAAACTGTATATAATATATAGTATAGTATAGTATATTAATACTAAGCAAATTTTCTATGTAATTTTTCTTGTTGAAAGTCTTATAACTAATGGTCAATAAATTAATTTTAAAATCATTCTCGGTTTGCAAACATTGAAAAAAAGCACCTTGGGCTACTATACAGAATAATGGTAACAGAATAAGAACAAGAATTCAACAAAATATGTTAAAACGTCAACATCGTACAGGTTATTGAACTGGAAGTCTTCAAAATTTCCAATTTCAGACAAATTCTATTCGTTCTTTCACTTTATGTTTGAAACTTATATTGAAGAGGATGTGAGAATGATAAAAACGAGTAAGTTGTTCTTTCTTTAGAAAAAGAAATCGAGTACGTTGTTTCTTTTGTTCGAACCAAATACATCACTGTTACGTTTTACCTATAGGTTCAACAACACCGCGGCGAGAAATTTATTTGTTAAATTTAAATTTAAATCCGAACCAGAAGCGATTGCCCCGGCCGATAACTAAACGTGGCTATTTTTCATTTAAATTTGTATTTAATGCATCTCTCGTTTATATTACGGCGACGCGCGAAGGAAGAACAGTCAGGTAAATAAGCCATAAAATATTCATGACGGTGTTTGCAGCTTTTCGCCGTAGAGAACTCGGGCCTGGCTGGATGCGAATCCTCACAAAATTCACGTAGCGTAACGGGTGTAGCATGATCTAGGCGAAGGCCGCGGCAAGCCCGTGTTTAGAAGAGAGGGTGTCGATCGTTGCACCGGCAGTTCTTAATTGTATACGCACGTTTTAGACTAGCAAGGCCATGAGTAATTATGTATTCATTTTAAATGAGACGTTCATCCCTAATAAGTCAGCTAAAATCAGACTAAAGTACTTGTAAATATAAAAAACTTGGCAACATATTTTTTTATACTTGTGCAGACCTAAAGGAAAGAATATTATTTCCTACTGCCGTTTTATTACTTCTACTTTAATAATAGCATAAATTTATTTTCAAATTGTCTCAAATGTTAATATTGAAAACATATTTGATACAGCTGCTAATAAAATGATTTTATAATAAAACTTATCGAGCTTATTTCCGCTACTTAACTTTAAGAAGGAACTAGTATTAGGAATTATAGTCAAAGCAAAACAGGGGCATCCCGATAAAACTCCTGTTTTTTTTTATAGATATCCTTAAGTACTATGTATATTTCCCGTCCCAACATTTGTTTTGTATGTAGGAGCATTCATAACGCTTTATTTTTTGTTTCCCAAACTGCATAAATTTAATTATTGAATAAATGGAGCTAATTCTATAGCCTCTTTGAATAGCAAGAACTGATGGTCAAAAAATTCTTGTCAGGTGATACCATAACCTACGTTTCTCTGACAATAGAGAAAATGAATAAATCATTATTGTATTTTGAAGGTAGTGGGACAAGGCCCTTTATTAAATATACTCTTCTGTTTTTGGACAGGTTTATTCGTAACAGATAAGTGTTAAATTTCGGGTGGTGTGCGATACGTGAAATGAGCAATGTCCTCGAGTGAACTTAGCTTATAGTATTTGCCCGAAAATCTAGATCCCATAGCATAATACACATACCGGTGCTATATGTATCAAATAAAATAATGATGGTGAACATGGTGATAAATCGAAACTAATTAAAAAAATCTTGAACACAATAATTAAAATATTTAATATTGTATGAGGGTATTGGATTAATAAACTTTAAATTAAATAAACGAAAGGGTGAGACTATAATGATTTACTGTTTTAATAGAATAAAAGAAGTAATCAACGAGTTTCTTTCTATGTACTGGAGTTGCAGTTTGACCAGCACTCTGACACTACTGCTTATACCAATACGTTCTTTAATTTATGGTGGATGCGGCTGCAGTGGTTTCTAATCTGTATTCTTGGACTATGATTGCAGCTCTTGTTGTGTACCTTTAGGTGTGTAAATGTGTTTTCTAGACGTTATTACAACATTATTTCCCCGCATATAATGCAGCTTGCAATTCTAGCGTGACGCACCACAACGCCGCAGTTAGGATTTGATCCTTGCAATTAAAGTCTGTCACTTTCAGAGAACGGGCACTCTACTACTAAAACTATAGTGCCTGTTGAAACAAAACGGAATACTACGCTCGTGTGTCCATGTAACATTTGTAATTGATATGATAGCCTACATCTTGAAAGCCAAAAAACAAGTAGAAAGGTAGTACCGTTCATATAGCTTAAATGACAATGGGACATGGTCTTTTCAGCTAACATATAACAAAGGTAATACTGAAAGCTTAGAAAAGGGCCGCACAATTAATGAGGCTGACAGCCAATGTTAGAGGCCCGGATTTCAAAAAGAAGTCAGAGTTATACAATGTGCATTGAAAGTATTGAATTGCTAGTCGAAGAAAGGACGAAGGTACATTGTAATGGAGATCGAAACACCAGCAATGTGAGGCCGGAAGAACGCGGCAGTGGACAAAATTGCTGATTCCTCAGATGGACAGTTTGCTCAACTGCAAGCATAGAACAACAGAGTACTACCTTACGCAAGCGCTAATGAAGCATGGCTTATTTAAAACATACACAAAACGGGGTTGACTGGGTAAAATGGACGAATATGAGTAAGCACACCAGACAGGGACACTTAGAATATTATCCACGATTCCGTAAAAACGATCATGCATAGCAAAGAGAAAGATGAAAGATAGAGATAGAGATAGAACAGAGACCGTCCCGCCTCTCGGATGTTTTCAAAAAAAGATTCCAGGCTGGCAGAGGTGAAAGAGATAAGTTTGTGGTTGGACGAGGTCTGTAGAGTCCCGGGGGCTTACACAATATACAGTATGTCCAGGGATTGGGTTTACAAGAGGAAAAACTTTTTATCTTTAACTTTTTCGAAAAATTTATTCTTTATAAAAAAATCTGCTTGTTTTAAAACAAAGAATTCAAGTGAGTTATCTTTATTAACTTAAATACTTTTGGCAGAAACGATAAAAAAGGAAATTTATGCGATAATGCAACTTATCTAAATAGTTATCTTTTCTAGTTATGTGACATTCTTGTCAAATTAGGTATTTATCACGTACATATTTTAAAATGTTAACAGTCGATCAGAGATTGTATGCAGTACAGTGCTATGGAACAGGAGAAAATAGCTACAGGTATGTCATTGATAAATTTCATCAAAAGTTTCCGGATGTTCCTATATCGCGTATGGGTGTGCATAAGATCATCAGAAAATTTATGAGAATTGATTCTGTACAAAACATTAAAAAGCAAACAGTGCCACTTGATACTGAAGAAGATGCTGCGGCTATAATAATTATACAATCTGTAAACAACAACCCTACCACGTCGTCAAGAAGACGATCTTTGCAGCTAGCAATGAGTAAATCGTACATTCAAACAGTTTAAAATAAAACCTTATAAGCCAGCTTTTCATGAAAATTTGGATGAAGGACAACGACTACTCTTATTTGCGGATAGGTGAGAAAATCATTACAAATGGAAGAAGCTTTTATAAAAGAATTAGGTTTTCGACGAAGCGAGATTTTATACAATCGGGATAGTTTCATCGCAACATGTTAGATACTGGAACGACACTAATCCGCATTTTCGAATTTTAATTTTTTAATTTTTAAAGTCGCCGGCAATATTTTCAAAAGGTTAACGTCTGGTGTGCTATATCATGGAAAGGAATAATAGGATCTTACTTTTTTGATGGCAACACAAATCAGCATACCTATCTCCATTTCTTAGAAATTTTTTTTAGCAACAGTATGGACACCTTTAGTTTAGCTTATCGCAGTACAATGCACTTTCAACAAGATGGCTGCCGGACTGACATGGCTCGTGCTGGAGTAAATTGGTTAAATAATAAATTTGTAGATAGATGAATTGGAAGAAATGGACCAATTAGATAGTCTCCAAAAAGCCCACATCTCACAGTTGTAGATGTTTTTCTCTGGGAATGTTTAAAGAGGATAATTTTATAGTCAGTTGTTACCCAATAATAGAGATGCTTTGAAAGATAGCATACAACAACCTGTAGGTTCCTTGTCAATGCGTAAAATAAGAAAGAGTTTTGTTGAATTTCGAACAACAATTGAACTGTGTGCCGAAAAAGGAAGAGGTTTATTTGAATAAAACTTTAATTCTTTGTTCTCTGTTCAAATTACATTACTATTTAATTTTAATGAAAGCAAATATTGTAGTGTCGTTTTTTTGCTGAAAGTTGAATAAAATCTCAAGTCTAGTCTTGTTATCTATTCCAAAACTTCCACAAATTTCTAATGGATTGGACATGGATTCAATTTTTCTGCGATATGACGGTTTATGCGGTTATTAATCTTTTCTGCCAAAAGAAGTGAAGTACTACATATAAACTCTGATAAACATTTTAAAACATGTATCTGATAAATACCTAATTTGACAGGACTGTCACATAACTAGAGACGATATAGTAAGTTGCATTATCGCATAAATTTCCTTTTTTATCGTTTCTGCCAAAAGTATTGAAGTTAATAAAGATAACTCACTTGAATTCCTTGTTTTAAAACAAGCAGATTTTTTATAAAGAATATATTTTTTCGAAAAAGTTAAAGATAAAATAGTTTTTGCTCTTGTAAACACAATCCGTGGACATACTGTATATAAAAGGTTTCTCACCGACAAGAAAAAATAGTTTGAATGACTAATACTCTTCAACGCATTGATGAATGCATATATTAAGAATTTTGTTGAAGGAGATTTCTAAAACCTCTTTTTAATAGATTGTAATCCAACGCTCCTATATCTTGTGTACTTACACACGTGATAAGGTTTCATTGTGCAGAAAAATACAGTAATCAGTAGAGCTGGGCGATACCGACATTTTTGGTATCGGGTATCGATACCAATCGAGGTATCGATACTTACCGATGTATCAATTCCGCGCATGGTATCGATTCTGACTACTGGAATCGGTTAAGTATCGACAGGTGTCGATACTTGGGAACCGATACCTTGGTATTGACATCTTGAATCGATACCTTGAATCGATACTTCAAATTGGTACCTTGAATCTATACCTCGAAATGATTCCGTGAATCGATACCTTGGTATCGATACCTACGAGTGATTTGTAGGTATAGATTTTTTTAGGTTGATTTCACTTATTATATTCAATAACATATCTACGGTATCAAATGTACAATATTATAATACTGTGGTTTTTTTCTAACAATTATTGTTATTGTACGCTAACAATTACACCTATCCTTATACAATAATATTTGAGTCAATATATGAAAATTACAATAGTTCCATAAATATTAGTCTAAAAATGACTTTGTACGATACTGTAATTGTTACCGTAGTTCGTTGGTATCGATACCTAGGTATTGATTCTTAGGCATCGATACCCAAGTATCGATTCCAAGGTATCGGCGAATCGATACCAGTGATGGTATCGAATACTGGACGATGTATAGATACTTTGCCCAGCCCTAATAATCAGTATATCTTATTCACAAAGGCATCATAGCGGCAGATAACTTGTGGGTATATAATAATGGCAGGCAAAATAATTTTAACGAAAACTCCGATGAAATTTTTACTTATCATCCAATACTGAATTATTTGTGAAAAATTTATACAACAACATTCTCATTAGTAGCTAAAATTCGAACTTGAATTGTTCCCTAGTTAGAATATGCAAAGGCAATATAAAATTAATCAAATTTAGAGTAGTACTTATCCAGTATAGTACTACCCTCCTACAAAATGTCACTGGCGCTATACTTCCAGGTTTGCTCGCGTCTTATAATTATTATTTAGTGCGAATGTATTAATATTGGTTGCTTATTTTGCCTATATTTTTCTTATTGTGCCGGTATATAATCATTCTTACAGTATACCATAACGAAAGCAAAATTAGTAAGAGGTCTCTTCTTTTAATGTGGCAGTTAAAACAAATTCATGCAACTATTTTCATTTCTTTTTTTGCTTTGGCTATTTATGGAATTATACACATTACAGGTTATTATTCTTTCTGAGTTGCATAATTGGCAGTAACTTCAGTTTGATGTACTGTAAAAACGTGGATGTCACCTAGGCGCCGCCGAAAGCTAACTTCGAAAATACTGTAACAATTGCAGATAATGGTTGTAAGACTTGTTCACATCAGATAAATTTAAACAAAACGAAACATTTTTACTGATTTCCTATCGTAAATAGCACATAGAAACTATTATACTAAAGAGTGCAGTAGTGGCTCGAAAAATTTCAAAAACAAAAAGCATACAGTGAAAGCAGTAATTTAGATTTGTTATTATCTTACTCGTTCTAAACGTATTTTACCATTTTTGTTTAAGAAGAATGGTATGGCTATCGATACACTAACTGGGCGTATGTCAGCAAACCTATACCAGTAACCTATCTCGCTTTCAGGTCATACAATAATGCAAATAAGGTGAGATTTCTGTAGTGTAGTACTTATATGATTAACCACTCAGCTCTCATTTGAACAAACATTGCTTCTAGGTTTTAAATTTAAAATTGGGTCATATTATACTAATTTAGCTCCATACAAAATAATAACAGAAAAGAGAAAGGTATTTATACAAAAAGAAATAGAAGTTTCCGAAACAATACGAAGACGTAGATACATATATCATTCATATAGCTTTTCTGTTTTTCTTTCTCTCTTGGTTTCGGATCATCTGTCACGCAGTCTAGAAACGAATTCTTAACAACAGCTCCGTTTTTAAAATTCAGGTCGTCATCGGAAGAAACGAAATTTCACGTAATGGCATATTGGAAACCTAGAATCATATTATAATGTTAATATGATCACTGAAACGTCCTTAACAGAATTTCTATGAACGGAAGAAAAAAAAAGCGAAGAAGAATGAATTCCGTTTTCTCCTTATATCATCGCGGAATTTGTGCATCTGGCTTTAGTATATTTTTCCTATCTTTTGTATTGCCGAAGACGACGTCTGAATAAATTTAAACTTATTGTTATACATATTACATAATGTATAAGTGCGAATAACATGGTGTCTCGGCATGAATTATTTCAGACGTATGCAGTTTATTTTTATGCGAAGCCTGAAATGTTATTTTTTTGTGGTAAGATAACATTTTATGATGGGTAATAAATAAAAACGACTGTGAAAGCGAGCTACGCAACAAGAAAAGGAAACATAGGGTCAATCATTCGAGATAATTTGCTTAACATTTCTGTGCCGAAGCTAAAGTAATAATAAGTATATAGAAATTTCTTCTCTGCCTTTGCTTTCCCTCTAGCTAAAGCTACACAGTAGGTACGGACGAGTTCATTGTGTTTTCGATTCTGTGCTGTGCGGTTTAATAATGTAGCAAGTGCGGAATAATAAAATCATCCATAATAATACGGACACGGGAATAAGACGAGCCTTAGGGTATCCATCGCGTTGAATACGAAAGGATAGTAGAGAGACATCTGACGAACCCGAGAAGAAATAAAACGTTTCAGTGGAGACTATTCGTGTGGAAAGAGTACGTGACCAATGGCATTTCTCCTGTTTCCAGCGACTCTCTTATTGTTAGTAACTGGAAATTATTTTCGAAACCACTTTCAGCTTATCTCACAATGTCAGTTGATCAAAGATCAATTTTATATCTAGTATATTTTTAAATACAGTTTCTGCAAATTTCTCGTATTATAAGTACTAGTGCACAATGAGGCGAAGATGACACCTATTTGTCATTCTAATTTTTCATCTTACCTTCTGCTGTACTTTACTTTTAAAATCAAATTATTTTTATTCGCATGTTGCTTTATTGACAGCGGCGACATTAATATCATTGCTTTCTTATACATTTTCAGGTATTCTTGCTCTCTACTGTATTAATTCAATCGTGGACTAAGGCACCCACTCGTAAATATATTTGAAGTAGATTACTAATTTAACGACAGAAAATGTGAATTTACCATAGCGTCATCAAGATGCGTGCTAGAACTAAAAGCACAAGAGCACACGCAGAGAAATATTATCTTGAGTTAAAACAGACTGTTTCAGTTCAAAACAATCCCGTATTTGTATATCCGCAAAACTGTATAGTGTTATCACAAGAATATTATTTTCTAAGAAAATTGTTTTGACGCAAAACAACATTTTTTTAATGTAAGAATATAATGTATTTGTAAGACTTCCGTATGTCGACCACTGAATTGACAATTTATAGGCAATTTAACGGAAAGTACAGGTTTTACTGAGTCCAAAACGGCCCCCCTTTTCTTGCCGAGATTAGTCTAAGATACCTACAAATCGTTCTAAAGTGTTATTTCTAGGTTATGTTTCGCTAATGTGAAAATCCTCGCAGAAATGTCAAAACACTAGCGAAACATAACCTAGGAATAACACTTTTTAGAACGATTTTTAGGTATCTTAGACTGATCTCCGCAAGAAACGGGAGTCCGTTTTGGACTCAGTAAAACCTGTACTTTCCCTTAAATTGCTTATAAATTGCCAATTCAGTGGTCGACATTCGGAAGTTTAGCCAATGGATTTACTTCAAGTACGTTTGGGTGAAATTATTCCTCCAATTCCCATGAAGCTAAAATACACTTCACATACTGCATTATTAAATATGTACTTTTATTACTGCAAATGTCCACGCCTTAACTATAAAAATCTCATACGTATTTAATTCTTGCAAAATCGTGCACGCAGATAAAAATGCACGTATAAACGCTTCATATACACATATAATCTCGAACGCAGCTGCTCGAAATTTGCAATTCAGCTATTTCACAAATAGGGAAGTTATTCAGATCAAATACGTATTTTACAACAAATATAGTCTAGATTGTATTAAACGCATTTACTTATTCCAAGAAAATGTGTTTGAATCAAAACAGAAATATTTTAGCATTAAAAATATTTGGGTAAAACAGTATATTTTCTTAATTCAAGAACATTTTTCTCTGTGTGCATTATTAAATCCATATCTAATACCATTTTTCAGTCTAAAAAGCAATTCAAATCGTACTAAAATTACAAGCAACTTAATCAGTCAAATTTGCTACAGAATGCTTTCCGAATTGCAATTACTTTTATAAAATACAGTTTCCATCCACAACCAAATAAAAATCATATAAATAAATGTGAAATAAATTTATACTTATACGGAATATAATAAATATATAAAAGTTCAGAAGCGAAAGTGGGTAGAGGGCCAGAAAGTCACGACAACTCGATGTGTAAACCACGCTAGACCTTCTGACAGACGGCTTTCGTCTGTAGCTAATTATAAATATTCCATTTAACGTTACTGTTGAAACAGAGTTTTTCTTGCTTTTAATAAATAAATACAAAGCAACTGTTTAATGAGTTTTTACTAAATATATAGTGCTATAGCAACAGAGTACAAAAATCTTACATTGCAAAAAAAAAACTGTCAACTGACTACTTTTTTAACATGAAATTAGGTACATACATATCATATATAACAGTATTCTCAACACAAAAAAGGTATTCAAATTGTTAAGAAAGCAAGCTACAACACTCCCCCTCAATTTGAAGATCAAATAATTTGTACATTGCACATCCCCATGGCACTTCTTAGCTTCTCAAATTGCGGTGCTGGTAAAGGTTTCGTAAGGCAGTCGGCTGTCTGTTCTCTGGTAGACATATATTGCACTTTAATTTCTCCTGCGAGTACTAAATTTCTGATGAAGTTGTATTTTACATCTATATGCTTTAAACGTTGGTGTTCAAACTTCTGTAGCAGGTGAATACAGGACTGATTGTCTTCATAAATAGTCACGACTCCTGTTTCAATATTAAATTCTTTTAATAAGTTTTTCAGCCATACGAATTCAGTAGCGGCCATAGCTAGAGCAACATATTCCGCTTCTGTGGACGATAAAGCAATCGAAGTTTGCTTCTTTGTTTGCCAACATATTGTTGATCCAAAAACTTTGAATAAGTAACCGGTGGTAGATTTCCTACTTATATCACTCGCCCAATCGGAATCTGCATATCCAACTAAAATATTCTTTTCAGTTTTACCATAAAACAAGCCAATATTCATGGTTCCACATAGATAACGTAGAATCCTCTTCAATCCTTTCCAGTGCGATTCTGTAGGCATATTTTGAAAACGGCTGTAATAGTTAACTGCGGCACAAATGTCCGGTCTGGTATTCAGCATCAAATAGCTCAAACAACCTACTAGCTCCCTGTAAGGTTTTTCTTCCATTACAATGTCTTCATCTTGGTTGATTTGGGTTTGGCCTTTTTCAAAAGGTGTTCGTATTGGATTGCAATTTTCCATTCCAAAACGTTTCAGTAAATTTTTAAGGTAAACTCTTTGAGATAAGAATATTCCGTCAGATCTTATATCGATTTTTACGCCAAGAAAGGCTTTTAGCTTCCCCATATCTGTCATGTTAAATTCCAAACCATATTTTTAATCGAGTTCAATTCTGTTGCGTCATTTCCAGTTAATATTATGTCATCAACGTATAGCAATAAATAGAGTTCCAATTCTTGGGTAAGTTTCAAATATAGACACATGTCATACTGTGATCTTGTAAAGCCCATTTTTGTAACTAATGTATGAAATCGATTATTCCATGCTCTAGGCGCTTGCTTTAGACCATACAAGGCTTTGTTTAAGCGACAGACAAGATTTTTATCTTTGGTATTGAAACCTTCAGGCTGTACCATATATATTTCTTCACTAAGAGTTCCATGTAAGAACGCATTTTTCACATCAAGTTGTATTGCTAATAATTCCTTCTTATTGATTATTGAAAGTAGTACTCTTATGGTTACTAACCTGGCTACTGGTGCATACGTTTCTGTGTAGTCAAATCCCTTCCGTTGTGAACAACCTTTGACCACTAGTCTGGCTTTGTATCTGTCAATGTTTCCTTCTTCATCTCTTTTTATTTTAAAGACCCATTTATTTAATATTGCTTTCTTTCCAGGTGGACGTTTTGTAAGTGTCCATGTATTATTACTTTTAAGAGAATTTACTTCTTCTTTCATTGCCTCATTCCATTTTTCCTTATCTTCTCTATCGTGTATTTCTTGGAAACTTTGTGGAATATCTTCCACATAATGTTCTGCATGTAAGGCTAATGTTACATAGTCGTCAAGATATTGTGGTCGATTCCTTGATCTTGAACTTCTTTGAAATGCTTCGTCTCCTTCTGTGATGTTTTAACTTTGAATAGCTTCCTCATCTTTTACTAATCTGCAAGTTTCACCATTTGGTGTGCTTTCTTCTATTTCGTTTTCTTCATATCGTTCTTTATCATATTCTTCTTCTGAGAAGCTACACTCCATATCCTTAACACCTTTTGTTTCATCAAATACTACGTCTCTTCCATACATAATTCTATTTTCCTTTAGATTCCATAATCTATAGCCATTTGGACAATAGCCTACAAAAATACATCGCATAGTTCTTGAAGTAAACTTCCCACTGTTTATTTCTTTGGGTAGATGTAAATAAGCCAAGCTACCAAACACTTTTAATTTCATCAAATTAGGTTTTTCTCCAAACCATAATTCTGCTGGAGTCTTTCCGTCGAGTACTCGTGTGGGGCTTCGGTTTATCAAATATGTAGCTGTGACGACTGCTTCGGTCCACATATCTTTTTCAAGTTTTGATTCTAATAGCATACAACGTGCCTTTTCTGTTATTGTTCGGTTCATTCGTTCCGCCAAGCCATTTTGTTGAGGTGTATACCTAATTGTACATTCCATTTGAATTCCTTTCTTCACAAAAAATTGTTTGACATCATTTGTGAGATATTCACGTCCGTTGTCACATCGAAACCTACTAATCCGCTTATCGAAATGAGCTGTTACCATTGCCTCGTACATTTTAAAATACTTAAAGACTTCTCCTTTATTCTTCAATAGGTAGACAACTGAAAAATGTGTAAAGTCATCTATAAATACCAAGACATATCGATTTCCATCATAAGATTCAGGATTAACAGGTCCAAATACATCACTATGAATTAGTTCTAGTGGGCGTTTTGCTTTTACATGTATTTTGTTGTGTGGTAAGCAGCACTTCCCTTCTATGCAAGTCGAGCAAATTTTGTCTTCCATATCTTTTAGATTATAACTTACTCCATCAGCCACTTTCTGTAATTGCCTCATATTTCCAATACTCATGTGACCTAACCGCCTATGCCACAGCTTTGCCTTGTTGTCACTAACATAGCAAACATGAGCAGTAGTTGTCGAAAGTTGTAACTCATACAACTTGTCGTTTCTTAGGGCGGTAGCTAAAATCTTTGTCCCCTTCATTATTTGTCCTTTGCCATTCTCAAAAACTATTTTTAGGCCATTCATTTCAAGTTTACGTACAGATAAGAGGTTTAATTCAAGGCCTGGAACAAATAAAACATCTTTAATCATAATAGGTATTTCAGACTCACCAACAACAGTTCTTATTTTTATATCTCCCATCTTTTCTGCCTGTAGAAACTGTCCAGACTTGGCACTCTTTATCTTTATTTTCTTTTCTAATAACCGTTCATTTTCCAAATATTGATCATTTTGTATCAAATGCTCAGATGCTCCTGAATCCAAAAACCAATTTATACTTTGAGTTTCAACACTTCCATTCATTGCTGGAAAACAATAACACTCTTCTTCTTCACTTGGCTTAGACACTGTTGCTTTTGCTTCAGCATTGGAATTCTTAAAATCATTCCTCTTTTGAGGTTTCCGACACTCAGATCTCTTATGACCAACTATACCACAATTGTAGCACTTAAATTTAAACTTTTCTATATTACTTCTGGGTGTATTTCGTTTGGTTGACGTTACAAATGCAATATTCTGTTGATTTTCACTTTTCGTTTTTTGTTTAGAACAACTTTTCTTCGATTCTTCTTCCAAGAGTCGATTTTTCGTAAATGTTAAGGTCAATTTCTCTGCTGACAGTGTTTCAAGTGCTGTAACAATAGTATCGTACTCACTTGGCATTGTCAATAACAAATGACACACTACGTCTAATTCTTCTAACTTAGCACCTGTAGAACGTAATTCTCTAATCAATATGTCAAATTTAAGGAAATGTGCTTCCATTGACTGAGTATTTACAAATTTTAAAGTCAGGAGAGATTTCCTGATTAGTAACTGTCTGGCTATTCCTTTGCGTTCAAAGGTTTTGAGTAACGTTGACCACATTTCGAATGCACTTTCCGCATCTTTCACATATTCTAGATGCGTATCAGCTATTCTTTGCACAATTTGCAGTCTACATTTCCTATCTTTCTTCTTTAATTTTTGCAAATCAGCTTCTTTACTTGCCTTAACATCAGCCGTATCTGTTGCTAAAAACTTTACTTTTTGTGTGTAAGGTTCATCAATTAGTTCCAATAATTCCAACTCTTCCAGTAGGATCTCCATTCGAAATTTCCAATTGTTAAAATTACTTCCATCAAATAACGGAATTTTTGTTCGTTCTTCCAGAGTTCCTGCCATTTCCATATAACCAATAATCATTAAACAATTTAACAAGCAACTGTTATTTTACGTTTTCACTTCAATTACTTTATTTATGGGATAACTGGGCCCATAACCTGTTGAAACAGAGTTTTTCTTGCTTTTAATAAATAAATACAAAGCAACTGTTTAATGAGTTTTTACTAAATATATAGTGCTATAGCAACAGAGTACAAAAATCTTACATTGCAAAAAAAAAAACTGTCAACTGACTACTTTTTTAACATGAAATTAGGTACATACATATCATATATAACAGTATTCTCAACACAAAAAAAGGTATTCAAATTGTTAAGAAAGCAAGCTACAACAGTTACTTATAAAATAGATACTAACAAACTGTGCACACGAATATACAGGCTTACAAGAGTTTTTCAAATGGGATAAAGCATTTTAGGGAAATAACACGACCTTTCGAAATGTACCTATAATAAAAACAATTAGGTATGATGAGCAAGTCGTGTTATTAATTAACTTTGTTTTCTTTTGAGTACGGCGTAAATTTCTACGAGTTATCTCCAAAATTTCATTAGTAACCATAGCAATAAAAATATTAACAGCGTTAATGTTGCGAAATTTGAAGGGTCAGTTCAGTGTGGCTAGTTTACATGTGTTTACGCTAATTGTGGTTCCGGCAAGACTGGCTACCTTTCCAAAGAGAAATAATGTCCAGAAATATTTTGCGCAAATAACATTTACAACATAATAGTTTAACATTTCCGTTATCAATATTTTTATGAGTTACACAGTTACGGCATTTGGAAGAATAACATCTCTAATAACAAAGTCAAAATAGACAAGATATTTAAATAAGAATTACCCTTTAAATTTAGCTCAAACCCGTAAGAGATCTCCGATAATTCTGAGTCAACAATCAATTTTAAATTCTTATTCTAAATGCGATTCTTTTGCTAAGTATTGATTTTGCATATTGCGGTAGTATAACTTTCACCAAAAACATATTCCTACTAGATTGAAGTAGCTTCAGCGATCAATAAAACGTTTTTGATGATATTCTGATGTTTAGAATTCTCATTAGCTTCAACTAAACTTTCCTCTTTTATCTGTATTGAGCCAATTATATTTGGGCAACCTATATGCTTCTCTAAATAACATTTTCCAGTTTCACCAATACTCTTATATAAGTTACTAAAGAATTTGGAATAGATTATTAATTTAACGGCAGAAAATCATCAAGATGCGCGCTAATATTAACAGCACAAAATGGTATTTTAAATGGTAGTTCTAACAATTTCCACAACTTAACTTTTTCGTGAAAATATAAGCTCACATTTTCTCTTGCGCCTTACATTCTATTTTGTTTCAGATCTCGCCCAAGTAGCACCGAAAATCAGCTGCCGGTTGGCTACACTGTGGGCCGATGTTAGGGCCGATGTTAGATAGTCGGTATCACATCACGGATATACGTCCGATATTTCATTAATGGGAATTTTCGATATCCAGCAGATACTAAAGAGCTGATATAAGTCCAATAGCGGCCGAAAGTCAACAAAATCGGTTAACGAACGGTATTACGTCATTTTATAGAAATAGCACCAATATTGTAATTGAATATATAATGAATATCATTTTTAAAATATCAGTGTAATATCTCTTCTCGAATATTGTCTCAACATCGGCAAAGAAGTGTTCACTTCGTATCGGCAACATAGCGGTATTACAATATTATGACAATATTGGTCCGCATATGGTCCGCATCAAACATAGATGGATGCAATAGTGTTTGTTTGGCTTTACGAACTCTTTTATATTGAATAAGGGCGCCAGACCGTAACAAACTTTGCTGCCTCTAAGGCCGGCACTTACATTATAGTTAGCTTAGGTATATTATATAAAATACTAAACTACAATAAAGTGAAATACAATCATTTGATTGTATTTCACTATGCCTAATAAGTATATTTATAGATATATTACCTATTCGTCCAACAATAAGGAATTTACACAGCTTGTTTTATACCTACCGTAATGTATGTACTTAGCTAATTTAGAATCTAAACATATGCACGCTTTTATTTATGGTTGTTTTTGTATTTTTTACTACAGCAATGAATATTTTGAAAGTACCTTATAAACTTTACGTCATGCTACGTCACATCACAAGTCAATGCATTTTCGTGACGTATCAGATACCACGGATTTTAAGATATTTATATCGCCAATATTTCTGAAGATAATACATATGTGTAGTATGTATATTTACCTAAGGTACCTATAAGATAAAACTGTTTTTACAAAAATTTAAATAAGTGCAATTCCTTATTGAATTGCATAGTATTTTATAGAAACTGTACGGAGGTCTATCACGTGATTGTGTAGTTGTGCCATGAGTGGCGGCGCGCTAGTCGCCAATTCAGTTATTTTTCAGTGTCGAGTAGTTTCGTAGATAAATCAACAATTCAACAATTAAATTCAACAATGAAGAACTCTGCTACATCTACGTAAGTATTACAATTCATTTTCATTACCTAATATTACAATGTATTAATAAAATCAAACCACAATATAACAAAATTATAAATAAGTGTTAAAAAGTAAGGGTTGTGAATAAAATAAAATTTTTATTTGACAATTAAAAATTTGCAACATGTCAGCTGTATATAAAGATGACACTTAAGATTGACAATTCTACAGTTGACAAACACCTTTCAGGTGATGATTTTGTACCGGTTAAATGGTATCTATCTACTGCATTAGGGATTATAACGTAACATAGCCGCGTATCTGAAAACAATAAGTGAGTATGTAACTTCAAATTATATAATATAATGAGAGAACTTTGCTGATGTGAAAAACATTTTGGCTGAACTTTCGTATGTCGACCGTTGAATCGGTAATTTATATGCCGTTTAACGGAAAGTACACGTTGTACTGAGTTCAAAACGGCCCCCTTTTTGCGGAGATCAGTCTAAGATACCTAAAAATCGATCTAAAAAGTGCTATTTCTAGGTTATGTTTCGCTAGCGTTTTGACATTTCTGCGAGGATTTTTAGTTGATATACAGTCAGAATTACGAAATATCGAGCGACAATTTTAAAAAACGTGGTACAGCAACATAAAAATAATAACCATTTTTTATTTTGTAGTATCTTTTAATACAACTAATAAGTATATTTCAGTGACTAGAAAACATATCTTCTTTTGTGTTTTTTATCAAATTTACACAGTGAAATTTGATGTTAATGCATATAAATTTATTTTTAAAACAATTATTTACGTGTCATACACATAATTAAATGTGTAAGTTAATGTTAAGAAGAAAATTATTAATATTTAGATACTATTTTGACTAATTTGAAGGTATTAGAGTTAACATCTTGTCCAACGTCTCTTAAATGCTAAATTGCAATTAAAACTAAACTATTTTTTAGATACGTTTCTATTTTATATATGTATTTTCAATGAATTTAATAAAATACAACGGGAGATATGTTTTTTGGTTGTTGAAATCTATCTATTAATTGTATTAAAAGATACTACAAAATATAAATGACTATTTTTTCATTCCCGAAGGACGTTTTAAAATGGCCGCTCGATATTTCGTAACTTTGACTGGATATCAACCGAAAATCCTGACAGAAATGTCAAAACACTAGCGAAACATAACATAGAAATAGCACTTTAGATCAATTTTTAGGTATCTTAGATTAACCTCCGCAAAAAAGGCCGTTTTGAACTCGGTAAAACGTGTACTTTTCGTTAAACTGCATATAAATTGCCGATCAAACGGTCGACATACGGAAGTCTTACCAACATTTTTTAATAACTAATGATATTTTTTGTTATTACATTTTCTAAGTGTAGTACATTAAGGTATTTTAGATATTCGGAAAGAGAGATGGCTCACAGTCGATCATCTAAGTCTATGTCCATAAAGAGGCAAATAGAAAAAGATTTGCAACTTATAAGTGAGAGTAAAAGGCTAAATGCATATATTACTAATAATCACCCAGATCAAAATTTATTTCAAATTGAAACACAAAATAATTTAACACAAATTAATGAGAACTTAAGTGAAAAACATAATTACCCAGAACAAAATCCATTTCAAGTAGATGATGCATTGCAAACAAACATAAATTTTGCTCAAATCGATGAGAATTTAACTGAAAAACATACGATTTGTTTAACCGTATCCGAAACATTGGATAACGAAATTAACACAGAATGTATTACCTCCAGTGTGTCTGTTGTACATGGTAGTAATAATGACAGTTTGCAAGAAAAATTAAGGATGTGGGCAATTAATAATCATGTCAATCATAGGCAGTTGAATGAGTTACTCGTAATACTCAAGCACTATCACCCAGAATTACCAAGTGATAGTAGGACTATTAAATCTACACCTCGAGTAATAAACAATATTATCAATTTGGGTAACGGCTTATTTTATTATTTTGGTATTCAACAGAACTTAATAGAACAGTTTCAGTCAGGAGTAGGTAATATGTTTGTAGAATTAAATATAAATGTAATCAATTTGATTTGTAATGTCGATGGAATTCCTGTAACTGAAAGTACAAAGGCACAATTTTGGCCTATCTTGGGAATGATCCGTTTAGACGGTTACAAGTTTTCACCATTTGTTATTGCTTTATATTATGGTGACAGTAAACCTGCCGATGTAAATGAGTTTTTCGTGGAGTTCATTACTGAAATTAATTATTTATCCAACGACGGATTTTCATTTAATGATAAAGTATTTCAAGTACGCCTGGAAGGCTTTGTATGTGATGCTCCGGCTAGAGCATTTATCAAATGCATTAAGGGGCATACTGGATTTTATGGATGTGAACGATGCTTTCAAAAAGGTTGTCATATCAATCACAAATTAATTTTCCTGAATGAAGAAAGTGAAGTGAGAACTAATGCAAATTTTTTACATCAAACTCAGTCAGAACATCATTTGGGTATCTCGCCTTTAACAAAACTGCATAATTTTGGTTTGATAAGTAATGTGCAGTTAGATTATATGCATATGGTATGTCTAGGAGTAATGCGTAGACTTTTGGGGCTTTGGATAAAAAGTAGTTCCCCATATGCTATATCGCCAGCTTTTAGACGGGTTATTTATTGTAGGTCCGCTAATTTGGGAAAAAGTGTTCCTGCAGAATTCCACAGGAAACCCCGTACGGTGTCAGAACTAGATAATTGGAAAGCGACCGAGTTTCGTTTTTTTCTACTTTATAGTGGGCCATTTGTTTTGAAAGATTGCCTTCCTAGCAAATATTATAAACATTTTCTGTTATTACATGTCGTTATGCGAATTTTGGCCACGGGAAGGTACAACGATGAAATAAAA
Organism: Holotrichia oblita; assembly: GCA_023690525.1. Taxonomy (NCBI): domain Eukaryota; kingdom Metazoa; phylum Arthropoda; class Insecta; order Coleoptera; family Scarabaeidae; genus Holotrichia; species Holotrichia oblita. The sequence continues at coordinate 28,520,787 of CM043021.1, forward strand.
AATCTCACCAATGTTTTAGTGAATGAATTTTGTAGTCATTACGAATTACTATATGGAAGAGAGGAATTGGTGTATAACATACATTCCACGAAACATCTTGTGATTGATACATTAGAGAGCGAATTGAAATTAGATGACATAAGTTGCTTTCCCTTTGAAAACGCATTAGGACACATTTTAAAGCTTATTCAAGGTCCAAACAAACCACTTCAACAGGTTATTAAACGATTATATGAAAATAAAATCCTATTCATGCCATGCTTTAGACCACAGAAAAGTATAATACAATCTATAACTCTTGATGAAAAAAACTGCTTTGTAATATTAGAAAGCAAACGTGTTGCCCGAGTTGTTGAAATTGTTAATGAATGTGCATTCTTAAATATTAGACTATATACTTCACTTGAAAATTACTACAATGAACCGGTAAAATCCGGAGTTGTTCATTATTACAAAGTTGCCTCTTTGGGACAGTACATATACAATATTTCCTTTGAAGAAGTATCTTGTAAGTGCTGGTTGATGTACGATGATGAAAGAGAGTTTGGAATTGCGGTGGGCATTTTGCACCATCATTCATGATATTGGGAAAATTTGTAAGTTACTTTGCCTAGAAACAGTAATATAATATTATCTTACACCAATATTTAGATTACAATTTTTGTGTACATTTCTTATTACTATGCTTTAAAGTAGGTATGGTAATTGAAAGTATGTAGATATCATATTAAACTAAAATGCATGTGCAATAGTTTTCCTTGGAATATTAGCGCTGATGATATAATTGAGATTTATAACGATCTTATCTTCTTCTCCATCATAACAAATGTTGTGTACTTATGTGTTTTGCAGAGGTAATGATAGTTGGGACGTGGTTTTTTGGACCAATACAAAAGCATGTGATTACATTCCTTCCTCCTGGGCGGCAAATAAAGAAAAAACATTGTACCTATTCCCGAAAAATATGTCACATTCCAAGTTGGCACGAAAAATTACACTGTGTGAGCCACCTTCATTGGAAGAAAAATTTTTGGAATATCCTGCTACATTTAAAAAGACAGTGTACACAATAAGTGATGCCGAATATTTTATTACAAAAGCCTTGGATACTAGTACCTTAGAAGAATCTGAGGTGAATGACATCCCATCTCCAAGTTCTATTTCTTCAGAAAATGAAGGTGGTGAGTTAACAATGTTTCACATAACATTATTCTTACTTTATTTACTATTCTGTTAGATATTGCCAGCATATCAAATATACCCCGGCGAAATTCTAATACTGAGGAGCAGACGCAGAATCAAGCAATTATTTTTGATCTTGATGCCGGAAGAACTGAATCTACTACCTTCATTACAAGTTGCCAAAAAATGTTGGAAATCATACTAAAAGATATAAAAGATATAAAATTTCAATTAAAGGCAATATCTCAGCAGCAAATGGAATTGCATACACATTTACAGCTATTAAATGGAACATCCAGGATTCCAACGAATGAGTATTTTTCAAATAAATTTGCCCATCTCCAGTTACCAATATCCAATGAAGAGGAGTTGCAACGTGTAGAACTGACCTGCTCGACTAGAGAAGGTCATGAAAATTTGGTAAGTTTAATAATGATGTTTTATAAGTAATTGTGGATATATAACGCTAAATTAATTGTAGGCCCATATCCTGTCACTAGCTGGTGGGGATTCTACAAAAGAGGCAGTAAATTTAATGCTGCGCAAATTACTCGCCAAAGATATAAGTATGCAATATTCTTTAAAAGGGAGGCAGAACAAACGCGCATTTGACAAATTAAAAATTTATAAAATACTAACAGGTACATACCTCATTTGAAATTATTTCATTTATTTTTCCATGTTTTTTTTTTCTCTTGTAATAGATGCAGTTCGAGTTCGAGTTAAAAATGCAACAGATGCCGATATTGACAAACATGTAGGAAGGTGGTTGGCTGTTGCAGCAGACAGAGAAGGGGGCAGAAAACAAAGGAGCGTGCGGGCCAAGGAGGATGAATTTAATGTAAGAATGTAGAATTTTATATATACTCGTATCTAAGTTTTCATTTCAATAAATTGAATTATTTAAGGCATATTTGTAAGGGATATATACTTATATTTTTAATATTCTGTTGCAATATAATATAATAAATGTTTCTCAAGTTGTAAACGTGTGATGTTTTTTTATCAGTAGCGAATAAAATTGTATGTCTTCTAGTAAACCATATCTGCCCTATTGCTTATTTTAGAGTAATAGGGTTATCTTTCAAACTTAAAGAATATGCGATGCAAAAATATGCAAAAAAAATCGTTTTGATAATTACCTCGCAAACATTGCGCGTTTGTAATTATTTTTTTATTGGTTGCATATTATTAACATGAAAAGTAGTACTACCTTACTAATTTAACAGACTCCGTGGCTTCAATAATAACGGAGATAGTTGATAGGTGACCAGTTAATTTGGCTCAATCTGTATATCACAGACATATTGTATTACAATCAAATACGGTAGTGGCGCTGATATTGCTAGGATATCGGTTTAATATATACAGTGATGTCAGATGAACATTACTTATGGACGCCCAATATCTATATCGATACTACTTCCGACACAACATTAATGTTGAGCCAATATCGGCTTAAAATCTGCTAGATATCATAAATATAGCGGTTCGGGTGCGAATATCAATATCAGTACGATGTTACTTTCGATATATCCAACCAATAAAGAGAAATGTTCACACTTCTATATCGCCCCGATTGTCCTGCCAATCAAGCACCGAGGTACTGCCGATTAGATCGCCGTCGGCAGGAGATATTACACCAATATTGCGTGCTACTTGGGCGGTTACGCTTTCTTATCATAGAAAAGTATTTTTGAATGCATATTTAAACTCAGACCACCCTACGAGTTCTAGCTGCTTACTTTGAAATCAAAACTTTGCCGCATCTTTTATATATAATCAAAACCTTCCTACCCATAGGGTGTAAGGTGGTTCAATATACTTTCTTCATGACCTTATCCACTTATTCCAGTCCTTCCTTCTTTGTGCCAATAGCCTTGCCTCTCTCCATTCCAAATTCCTCTGTACTATAATTTTTCCTACCACTCCGCTCCAAGTTTGTTTTGGCCTCCCTCTTCCTCTCCTGCCTTGTGCTTTCGCTTCCCATGCTTTTTTTACTTGAGTTGAGTTGTTCATTCTCTGAAGATGTCCCCACCAACCAAGCTGTCTTTGTTCTATAAACTTCTCTATGGGTTCTATTTCCAAATCTCTCCTTATATCTTCATTCCTCATTCTGTCCCGCTTCGTTACTCCTCTCACTTTTCTCAAGTACTTCATTTCTACTGCTCCGACTTGCCTTTTTTCTTGTTCGGTCACTATCCAAGACTCGCACCCGTATGTTAAAATTGGTCTGTATACAGCTTTGTATACATTCATTTTAGTTTTTCGTGAAACTTCTTTTTTATTTAGGATACCCTTATTTAATGCATAGTACGTTCTGTTCGCTTTTCCTATTCTGTTCCTTATCTCGATCTCGTGCTTTCCTGTCTCTTCCAAGGTTATTCCCAGGTATTGAAAACTGCTAACTTGTTCTATAACCTCTTGTTCTATTGTTATTTCTAAATTCTTTCTTTCTTGCGATATTACCATTACTTTTGTTTTGGCTTTGTTCATTTTCATCCCATTATCTCGTAGTGCCTGGTTCCATATTTCCAAGTTTTCTCTCAGGGCCCTTTCACTTCCAGTGATTATCGCCACGTCATCCGCGAAGGCACATTCTCTAATTTCTATTCTTTCCAAGTTTCTATATCCAATACAGTACGGTTTGGTTTGTCTTTCGGTTTCCTTTATTATCTTATCCATGAAGGCAATGAATAATAGCGGGCTCAAACTACCTCCCTGTCTTACTCCCTCTTTTGTGGTGAATTCTTTCGACATGGCATTCCTACTTATAACTTTATTTCTAGTTTCCTTGTACATACATTTAATAATTTCTATTAATTTCAAATTCACTTTTCTCTCTTCTAGTACTTTCCAAATTTTATTCCTGGGTACTCTGTCAAAGGCTTTTTCCATATCAATGAATGCCACGTATACTTCTCTTCCCGTACCTAGTGCTTTGTCTGTGATCTCTTTTATTGTGAAAATGTGATCTTGCGTACATCTTCCCTTTCTAAAACCGCTCTGTGCCTCTGATAACGTTGGTTCTATTTCCTTTCTTAGTCTTTTTTCGATTATTTTTTCAAACACTTTTAAGATAGTACTCAACAAAGTGATACCCCTGTAGTTATTGCAATCATTGTAATCTCCTTTTTTGAACAATGGTACTATTAGACCCACTTCCCATTCTTTAGGGATTCTTTCCTCTGTCCAGATTCGTCTACAAATCTCCAGTAATAATTTTGTTCCTCGCTCTCCCATAGCTTTTACCATTTCTGCTGTTATCTTATCTGCACCTGGTGATTTGCCATTTTTAAGTTCTTTTATAGCGTCTATTAGTTCTTCCATAGTTATATTATTTACGTTATTGTCTGTCTGCCTTTCTTTCTCATTTATTTCTGTTTCCTTGTTCTCCGCTTCCACGCTCTCGTTTAGTAGTTCCTGAAAGTATTCCCTCCATCGCTCCATTACATCTTCTTCTTTTCTTAGAATATCGCCGTTTTTATTTTTGATCGTTAATGCAATTGTTTTGTCATTTTTCTCAGATTTTTTAAGACCCTGTAGAACAGTTTTTGATTGCTTCTACTATCCTTTTCTAGTTTTTCCCCAAATTCGTTCCATGCTTTCTGCTTTGCTTGTACCACTATGTTTTTTACTTTCAATCGTTGTTGTTTATATGCCTCGTAGTTAAAGTCTGTTTTATTCATTTTTCTTTTTTAATTTTGACCTGCTGTCTCACTTCCCCGGTCCACCAAGCTGTCTGTTTTTTGTTATTATTTGTTCTAACAGTACCACATACCCCTCTCGCAGCTTGTATAATCGTATTTTTAAACAATGACCACATTTCCTCTAATTCTAAAGTGCTTAATTCTACTCCTATTTTTTCCAACTCTCTATCCACTTGGTTTTCATACAACTTTGCTACTTGTTCTATCTTTAGTTTATATGACTTTATTGTTTCCGAAGTCCTTCTTTTACTTTCTTGTATTGATCCTCCCTTATGTCTTTTCATTTTTGCTACTACTAAATAATGATCGCTATGTATTTCGAAGCTTCTTTTTTTACTATCACGTCTTTTATTGCCCTTCTGTTTTCCCTTTCTACTAATACATAGTCAATAATAGATCTTTCATTTCTCGAGGGTTCTTCTCGTGTAAATTTATGAATGTTTTTATGCTCATAGAAACTATTTGCTACAATTAGGTCGTATATTACACAAAAATCCAAGAGCCTTTTCCCGTTCGTATTTCTGACCTCTTCCCCATGCTTGCCAATCACCTTATATACCTCATCTCTTCTTCCCACCCTAGCATTAAAGTCTCCTACTACAAATATGTTGCCTTGTGCTGTTTCTACCGCTATACCCAGTTCTGTCCAGAATGTATCTTTATTATCGGCTTTTTCGTCTTCACTGGGCCCATAGACTGCAATTATTGTTTCTACTTGTGTTTCGTATTTGAATTCTACTAGTAAAATTCTTTCAGATATTGCTTTCCAGGTATGCAGCTGTTCTCTATTATTTTTGTGAATTAGACATCCTATTCCCGCTTGTGCCCTTTTTTCTTCTTTTACTCCACTCCAGATTAGTACATGTTGATTTTCTATCTCTATCAAGCCCTGCCCTTTTTTTTTGGTTTCCGGTAGTATTAATATTTCTAGTCTCGCCCTCTCAAATTCCTTAACCAGTTCTATTTCCTTTCCATTTATACTTCTTATATTCCATGTTCCTAGCGTATTATTACCAATTTTTTGTTTCAGAAACCTTTTGCTTCTTCCATGTGCTTGCTCGGTCGTCTTGATTTCTTCCTTCATTTCCGCTATTTCTGGCTGTTTTTCTTGTTTTTTTACTCTATTGTTGTTTAATTCATATTGTCCCTCTTTTTGGTTGCCTGGTCATCCTGGTAGGTCCGTCCATTATCGTCTTTTTTAGTTTTTTGGAATGTGTGTGATGCTTTCCACTTTTCGAAGCTTATTGTCCGTTCTGCTCCATTTCCAAGTTTGACCGTCCATCACAAGTTTCGAAAATCCTATTTTTACCTGTTTTCCTTTGTTCCGTTCCTCTTTTGCCTTCTGTCTTATTAGCTTCTGTATCTCTCTTTCTTCTTTTGTTAGATCGTCTTCAATAAAAACTTTGTTTCCTGGTCGGTTCCTCAGTTTGCTCTTGTTATGCATCACCTCTAGTTTCTCGTCTTCGCTGCCTAATGCTACCACAATTGTTTTTGGACCTAGTCTGTGTGCTGCTTTTATGATTGGTTTGATTCCCATTTCCTCTTCTATGAACTTCTTCATCTCATCTTTTAGTAAGTTTCCATTTCTAGTATCTATTGACAGCCCCTGCACTATTATATTTTTTCTTCTTGTTTCCTTTTCTAGTCTCTCTATTCTTTCGCCATTTGTCTTTAACTCGCCTTTCAAATCATTTATCTCGATCATCGCCTTTTTATTTAGATCTTTTAGTTTATTTATTTCCTCCATGTATTCTCTCTGCTCTCTCTTTATTTCTTTTAATTCTTCTTTCAGTGCCTTGGTTTCTTCCCCTTGTGTCTGTTGCTCAAACTTTATTTCCTTTATATCTGTTGATAGCTCTCTCATTAATTTCATCATTTCTTTTAACATACCTTCGTTTGTATTTGGTGGGCTTCTATTTAGTTTTTTAGATTTTTTAAACACCTCTCCCTCCTGTTCATCTCTTTTCCGTTTTCCATCGTCTGATAAGTCCGACTCCATGTTTATGTTGCTTTAGGCGCGCGTCCGTCCCTGTGTTGTGTTTATACTTGTTATTTTTCTGGAGTGTGTTTTATCATGTAGCAAAACCCGCGTAAGAAGTCCGACCCCGGTCGTCCCGTCGGAGGTCGAACCGCTATCGGTCTTGTATTTTCTGTCTCTTACTTTTATATTACCAGATTTTTAAATATTATTCACTTACCCTTAATTGTATATTGGCTATCTAATTTTCTTTCACACACTTCTCAGTGAAGTATTTCTACTTTATTGATATTTTTTCACGATCACTCGCGATTTATTTGTTCGTAAATTCCCAAAAGATTGAGTAGATCTACGGAACTGGTTTTCACGTGTGTTTCTTCTCGTGTTAACTTTACTTTAGTCGCCGCATCTTTTAAATGCATTCAAATTTAAATGATTCAGGTCATTTGTGAATACCTGCCATTACTTATATCCGCTCCAACCATGATTCTGCTTCTTGACGTACAAATTCGCCACTGAAATCATTAACTCTTCACTCTGTACCCTATACACTCTAGCTGGTACCTATAACACCTGATGTAGTATTTATCTTTAAAGTAAACGGAACACTTTTTACTATTAAATACGATTACTTAAACAAATGAAAACTGTCACAAAAAAAAACAATACTCCGTGCGCCCTCAACATTCACCTAACATCTTCCTTTATCTTTCCTTTCTTAACCAATTTGTTGACTGGCACCAAATTTAAAATTCAACAACAATACAATAATGTAAAATTCATAATAGGCTCGTATGCTTTTTACAAATATTTACATAAGATTGCGACAGGTACTTACGTATTTTATTATTGTAGATACACTCGCATACTCTCGTACATTTACGAAGTGATTCTATTTGCATTCTACAATATCCACGTTTGTATGTAAGTTTCTATCTCCGGAAGGTTCTCGTGAATATATTTATCCGCGTTTCTTGGTTACAATCGATTATGCTAGAACACATCTATTCTTTTTAAATTCTTACTTGAAATTGTTCATTTTTACTCAATGATAAGTTGGATGAATAGCAAATGATTCCCTATGGATATTTTTATAGATAGTTTTATTACATAATGTAACATATCAAAGAGCTGAAGTATCTCACAAAAATATTAGTGAATTCCTTGTACAGAATGTAACTCTGAGCGCAATACACGACTTCGCAGTTGTGAGGAAGGGTAATTACAAAAAATCACTCTAGGCAGTGTTAAGTGTAGCACTTATTCACGAATAGGTATGGAAAAAGGCTGAAAGTTAATACATCTAGACTAGTTTACATGAGGAATGGACGTACGGAAACGAAGAAAGTTTTGCTTTTGGTAAAGAAAAAAGTTTATATTCGAAGTGGAGCAAGAGTATGGGGAACGCGCTTTCAACCGTCTTTTGAACTTTCGATAGATGTTGATTACTCGCATATTTCTGTCTGAGACAGGTTATTAGTGAACTTCCGAACATTGTACAACACGGAAGTATGAGATTTGTAGTGTGGTCGGTAAGGAACGAGCTAACTATAATTGGTTACCCAATTCTTGTTTTATATCTTAACTTTTTAAATAAGTTACCGACAAAAGTATTTGAAAAAATCTAAATTGAATTTAAGTTAAAGAATTTTGAGGTAGAAATATAAGTCCGTTTACTTTATCGACACACTTATACGAAGTGTCTACTTAGTTTCTCAACACAATATATGTAAATATATACATGCGCACCGTTAAGCAATGTAATAAATAATGCCGTAATAAACCTTCATAAATTAATTTTTATAAAAATAGATATGCACTTGAGTGGAATTGATGTAAAATCTCCAAGAATTTCCTTTAAGTTCTACTACAGAGCGCTAATTTAAATTACAAGGCAACTGTCTTCAGTTTTTATGTGCGAGCAAGGGTTAATTTACCTAGTCTGCGTCTAGAACAATCGTCCCCATTCCTTTGCTTTGTACTCTTTGTTGTCGCTTCTCGCTTAAAATAGTAATAGAATAGGGGATACACATGTCGAGCTCTGAAAATTTATACACACAATTAAAAGTGCGCTACTAGTTGCAAGTCGAGTTTACTATACAATACGTTGAACCATAAAGTGTCTCGAGCAAGAGACTTGTACGGAGTAACTTCTCACGTTTGCTCGGCTTCCACCACCTTAAACCTTGAATACTTGTAAGCAACGCGAACAGAGCTAATCTAAAACTAACCCGAAAAGCTTATTTGAAACTCCTATCACGTTTCTAATTAGCGATTATCTATCAACCGATATAATCACTTCGTTATACCAAGATAAAGTTCTAATAAAACTTTGTGAAGTACATGCTTTCTCTCGTGGTATTTGGTGTATTTAATCATATGGAATGAATCATACAAATTCTAAGAAGAACAATTACGCTAGAGGTTCCTATAATTACAATATGCGGCTTATTACTTCCTCGTTTCTTGTTAATTTACATTACTACTTAATATCTTGTAGCTTTCTTTAAGCGAAATAGAAAAATAAAGTAATAGAATAATTAAATGTAGTTATTTACTAGTTTAACTCTTTTATCTGTAAAATAAAGGAATACAAAATATCCATATAACTGAAAACCTTAGATTGTTGAGTCAATTTAGTTTGTTCTTAATAATAAGTATTACATCTAGCACTGTAGCAGTTCTATGCTTTTTGACATATCTACGCGACATTCGAGCAGAAGTAGGATTTTTGGTATTACATATTGTGGATATACTATTAAAATCTATTATGTAGCCATTCCATTTAAGAACCAGCTATCAGTGAATCCGCAGCTAATTCTTGTTTGGCTGATTATCCTTTTTTTTTTCAAAAACGTTCGATATCAATAGAGAAATCCAAATTATCGGCATACATCATCAGTAATAGTAACCTTATGCTTGTTATCTTTGTATGCGCAACGTTTCTCTTAGAATAAGGATATAAATGTAGAAAAAAGCAACGGTAAAAAATAATTTCTTTGTATTAAACCCTCTGGCATTGTTAACGGAATCTGTCTTCGTCTCTACAGATGCATTATCTTACGTCATTTGAGGATTCTAATCACCTTCGGTTTCGTATCGAAGGCTCTTTTGAAGTCAACAAAAACTAACTCAAGAATGTGGGTGTTATGTTAATATTAACAGCAGCTTTCAAAACATAAATTATCCAAACTCACCTTATCTTACCAAAACCGCAATCATTCTTGGCTAAAAAAATCTTGCATTGCACACATCTTCTGTTACAAAATCGAAGAAACAGTGGCGTTCTTTATAGATATGCCACGATAATTAATTATATATTTGATGTCTCTTTATATATGTACATATATTAAATTTAGGTTTACTTCGACCCACCGTATAGGTAGATCTTCGAATAATAGTAACTTATTAAAGTAGTAAGTCAATTAAATAAATAGTGATTTGATGTTTATTCTGTCAGGGCATAATACTTTTCCCACTGTAAGTTTATTTAAGCTATGTAAAAGTTCCTCTATGGTAATGTCAATGTCCATATCGGAATGCAGTACTGATATGGAACTGCTGATAAGCGTGTGTGGAAGGATTCTCTAAACATAAATTTTAACAAAACGGCATACTACTCGCTAAGTGTTGTGCTCTATTATCGCTGCCATTTTTTAGAGAAGCGTCTAATTGCTTTAGAAAATAATTTTGGGTTTTTCAGTCCAACGCCAATACCGTCAAAAATTCTTCGTTGTTTATCGGATATTCGTTCAACTTCTCCTGTGTTCCATTATTGCATTGTCATTCTGCACTTTAGGTCATACCCTTCTTCGCCGTGGCATTATTTTTGTATCTTTACAGAAATTAGACTCAGCTTGAACCAAATTGCATGATAGTGCAGCTTTCTTTAATGCCAATATGACCTTATGCACTTATGGTATCAATATTTTTTCTGATTTTGTTTTCTTTTTAATGTGTGGTGGGTGTTTAGTTGCAGTGACTCCGTAAGCTGTATTACTTGTCTGGCTATCACTGCAACTCTTGCGGTGTAGTTTAGTGTGTGTAAGTTGTATTTAAATGGCTTTGTGACAGCACCATTTCGCCTTTTATGATGCCGCGCTGTTAATCACTTTGCTCCCAACAGCGAATGGCCAGTCGATTTGGGATTAAACTCTCTGAAAAAATGTCACCATCCCTCCAGAGAACAATAGTCAGCCGCCTAGCCACTGCGGCCATCGACCCGTTTTAATATATATATGCACACATAGAAGTAGTTTCTTGGATTAAGTAAATCTTACTTGAATCGAGTAAACGGTCGGTTCGTATATACGCAAGAAAATATCTATTTGTTACAAGTAAATTAAATTCTTGGAAATTCAAATATATATATTTTTAAACCAAGTAATTTTTGCTTATCAGAAATATTATATTTTCTTCATTTAAGAATCTCATTCTTGTTGCAAGTACTTATGTTGTTCTTGGATAAAATAAATACTTGAGGATTGATATTAAATGCGAGGATTTAAGGGCGATATTTATAGTTCGTGCTTCAGGTTATGTCGATGCTTGAGCACGCGATTTTGACACATTTTTAATGACATTCATGTCAAAATCGTGTGCTCATGCATCGGTACAGCCTGAAGCACGGACTATAAATATGACCCTAAATTATTTAAGACAAGACACTTACTTATTGTATTCAATATACTAATTACACATACGATATGTTGTATATACATACATATTATATAATATACATGTACACTTAAGTTAACCTAGTAATGATATAGTATTTGCTACATATTTCACAATAGAAATATAAATTATTTATTAGGTTAACTAGAAGAGAATTTACTTTTTCAAAATTTTATCTTTTCAGTTATATTTTAATTACATAATATGGAAGCCTCTTGAAGCACAAAAAGAAATCGAATTTAACACTATGCCAATTAGAGTTTGAATTTTTAAATCATAAAAACACCTTTAGAAACACTATTTTATAAAATGAATTAAATATAAATACAACATTTTATTTAGTTCCAACATGCTTAGATAACATAACGACACCTTTGCCCAATTAACTAAAAATATATTTCTAGATATTAGTTGAAATATTAAGCACATTAACACTTGCAGAAGAGATCTTTTATAAACAATATACTATATCTTAAGAGTACTTAAACAGATTAAAATGAGAATCTAACCTAAAATTAACCAGTAGTATCAATAGTTGCGTATAATTCAACAAACCACTGTTTGATACAACTTCTACCAAGATAATAAAATTCGCGGTGTGTATTACCACTTATTAAAGAGGAACCAATGTTTGACACATTCACGTAACTTTCGTACAGCAAAACAATAATTGAAGGTTGGCCACTTGGCGTTTACTGATATTCGCAACACTACATCCCCCACTTCAAATGAGGTCTTCATTCTAGAAAATATTTACTTGATTATAATAGATTTTTAAGAAAATCATTTATTTTAGTCAAGTAAACATAATTTTTTGATTTTAATATATTTTCTATTGGCAAGAAAATATTTATTTGTTTCAAATAAATATATTCAAAGAAGTCTACATCTTTGGCCCAAGAATACGTTTTTATGTGTGTGCAGTTTTTTTTTTCGTTTCCCTTCGTTTCATCTGAATATATATATTGACTAGCTAGCTCTGCATCTGTCCAAGTTGCGGGAGAATAGTGCAGCATATCCGTAACAGACAGATCCCTCTGCTCAGACTGCTTTCGGCGTAAACTTATACATACATATGTACAATCTACAGGTGAATCGCTTTGTGTTCTAGCATTAACAAGTAAACACCCACAATTCTTCAATACCTCTAACGGCTTTTCACCTCTTACTTTAACTGATGGATACGCACACTTTTACGTTAAAAACGCTTCCAATCTAAATTAAAAGTATTGTTCAAGCTTAGTAATCAAAGTTTCATTTAACATTTCTACGCCGAAAGCAATATCTTCGGTTGGTTTCCAGTAACTGTATATTGTAAAATCTTTTTTCTTTACAATGACTCATAATTCATAAATTTATTTTTATTCCGTTTATGTTCCTAAAACAGGCTTTCAGAATTTGATATGTTTCATTTCTTTCAGCAGCCACTTGTTGGTTTTTGTCAGGATGTTCATTTTTCCAGTTTTTTTGGGAAGCATATCAACTAATGTTTCAATATTTTATCTTAAGGACTCAATTTATACCACAGATTGTGAAGCGGTTTTATTCATGCTGTTTTCCTAATCTTTGCTTGGATTCCTTGTCCATTTCTTGTAAGACCACTCTCAATATATCAATATGTGAAATTTGATTTATAATACAATTAAGAAAATTCGAGTTTTAATTTTTTTAAATTAAACTCAGGAGCTCGTGAATTCTTAACTCTACAGCAGGTGTAGAGAACAGAATACCAGAGCTTATTGTACGTTGAAAAACACCCAAAAAAATTCGAAGTTACTAAAAACAAAATTAAAAGTCAGGAAGATGTTTTACAGAAAAAAAAAAATTTAATTCAATAAACCTATAAAAATTTGTTTACACTATTCAGAAATACGTGGTAATTACCACAAACTAATTTCAACCTTTTTAAAATCTTTTTTGGAAATTAAAAAAATTTTCCCAATTTAAGTTGGGACTTTTGTATACAAAAAACAATGTCTGAATTTTTTTGTTTAATTTAAAAAAAATATTTTTGCCTTTTTACTCAATTTACTAAAAAAAATTATTTATAAATTTTTCAAATATTATTTTTCGACTTAGAACTTATAAAAAAAAATATTTTTCCTAAATTCTTTTAGAACTTAAAACTAATTAAAATTAAATTACCTTATCTTACTTGTGCGAGTGTGTGTGTGAAATTTCGAAAACTTTCTGTCTTTGCACGCCTACACGGATGGTGGATGCAGAGACGTCTCTTTCGTAGGGATAATTTAGATGTTTTAAAGTACAGTAGAACCTCGATTATCCGTGTGCGGATTAACCGTGCTGCGGATTAACCGTGTTAGCAAACAGCTTTGATTATCCGGGTTTCAATTATCCGTGCAGAATGCGAATTAGTACAAACGGTGCACGTCAATTCGCCGCACCATCATCGTATACATCCGCTTTCCACGTTAACGCCTTGAATCGTTTTGCAATACCTCCTACAATTTTAACTTTTTCTAAATAATTTTTTCATCAAATACTTCTGTAGTTCCCTATCTTCAAATTTGTCGCTGGAAGTTTTTCGAAATCTAAACTTTCTTCGATTCAATTGTCAATGAAAGTTGAAGAAGCATTCCGATCTTCTCGTATTAATTTACGTAAGTAGTAGTATAATATGTAATTTGTAAACCAACTTTTTTGACTAAAATAAGTAAGTGCGGATTAACCGTGCTTTTCGATTTTCCGGGCTTGGTTCAGTCCCGACCAGCACGGATAATCGAGGTTCTACTGTACCTACTTTTAATAGCAGGTAATCGTTTACTTGGGCCCAACGGTGCACCGTGCTTATTTAATAAATGTTACGTAGACCAAACGTTCAGTTCAACAATCTATGCAAAAAGAGGAAGTTTGTTGCTATCGCACGGGTTGTTATAGATGTTTTGCAATTGTCTCTCAATCTCCTATAAAATTACCTTCCGATAGACTTTTGTCAATAACGGTAATTAACGGTCGTTGATGGATTAATTTCTACAAGTTCGATCAAAAATCGTGTTATACAGGGTCACCGTAAAGTTTAATAAGACCCCTGCTGACCAACACCCCCCTTCTACGTCAGATGGCTACTCAGCCAGAACACGACATCGACCCGTACATATGCGAAGAAAATTAGGGTCGGCGTTCACCCTATAGCGTCGACACTTAAAACTCTGCAGCTTCACTACCCAATCCCTGATTTCATAGTTTCAGGGCAACGGTCGTGGCGGGAGTAGACTTCGTACATAAGGGAGGATGCTCGGGCGTTGGCATGGGCATACACTCTGGTGTCCGGCCGCTAACTGTCGGAATATACGGTGGGTAAGGCACCCTACGGCATTTACCTTGAGAACTCTGCAGCTGCACTACCCCATCCCTGGCGGCCACACTTAGGACAACGAGCGTGGCGAGGGATTTGGCGAAGATAGGGGAGGACAAAAGTCGGTTCGTCGAGGAGTAGTCCGCCCGCTGGTTGTCTGGTTGGGAAAACCTTAGGTTTCATCCTAAAACAACTCGGTGCTTCTGGGAGCCTACAGTTTCACTGTAGCTGCCGCGGAAACTTGATCGCCGGAGGGGCGAAAAAGTTGGCGCGGTTGGCATTTTGGGGTAGGGCTTCGCCCCGGCCGTCCCCGTAGTTCAGGCTTAATTCACGGGCAGGCTGGTTGTGTGGTAGTGTCTCTTACATGAACCTGGACTCTATCATGTGTTGTTCTTATGTAATAGTCAGAAATACCATACTAACTTTTGTTGCAATATATGCCGCAACTCATTTAAATTATTTGGTATCTTTTCAATTTTTTTACGGTCCACATAATCCCAAACATGTTCCATAATATTTAAGTCCGGGCATTATGACGGTCAGACCATAGAGCAAACGATTTTCTTCTCTTGCAGTTGACTTAAATAGTTCTTGATGGCTACACACCCATGTAATCCCGATTTCTTCAAAGACCAGCATGTACTGGCGTGCCTGCAGCTTCTTCTAACTCTCACGCCAGTTCCGTGCTTACTTTCTTTCTGTTTCTTAGAGCTATTACTTTCAAACAGTACCTTCGCTCTGGTAATTTTTTTCGGTCCTTTTTATTTGTCACATTCTTCAATACTATAGAAGAATTACGATTTTTAAGTATTATTTTCCATTTGCGTGTTGGCATAGCATTACCAGATTCATGTAAATCGTAAATATCCTTACGATTAAAAATATATTAGGAAATACTGCCAAAACTCTGACCAGTACATAAATTTTTAAAAATATACCGATGTGCCTCTTTCTTTCGCACAGTAGAACACCTGAAATAAATACCAAAGAATCTTGTGTAACTCACCTAGTATTAATTCAGCTTTCCACATTTCTCCTGTTACCGAGGGAAAAACTAATTTAATAATTTTTTTTTTTTTTTTTTTTTTTTTTTAATGTGTGGTGGGTGCTTAGTTGCAGTGACTCCGTAAGCTGTATTACTTGTCTGGCTATCACTGCAACTCTTGCGGTGTAGTTTAGTGTGTGTAAGTTGTGTTTAAATGGCTTTGTGACAGCATCATATCGCCTTTTATGATGCCGCGCTGTTAATCACTTTGCTCCCAACAGCGAATGGCAAGTCGATCCGTGATTAAACTCTCTGAAAAAATGTCACCGTCCCTCCAGAGAATTGAACCCCGGCACCTATCGTCCTCTCACGACAATAGTCAGCCGCCTAACCACTGCGGCCATCGACCCGTAACAATAATAATAACACGACGGTGTGCGCCTACAATGGATATAATTTAATTCGCCGTGTTTGTAATGCAAGAAATACACCGGGAGTAATGAAATTAAAATAGCTCGGCAGATAAAGTAACACGGAAGGAAAATGGAGAATCTAGAATGAAACAACAGGGGAAAAAGAAGAAGTGCACAAAAACAAGAAAAGCCGACGAGGTGTATTACTATAACACGGTATTATTTACACTTTATAAGAATTCCAAGAGAATATTCGAACACCTAAGAAATTCCAGACAGGTATATCATAAGTTCGAGGTGTGTATTAATGTAGTTTGTAAAACTTTATAAACCCTCCGTTACGCTCCTATATACGACGAAAATTTAATCAACATATTACAATATGAGCAATATACAGCAGAGAAGTCGAGCTAAGAAAACGTGATTATCAGGGCGAGGTGCTTTTCTGATTTTTTTGTTCCTTCAGTTCCTCTTCTCTTCGGCAAAATTTTTTCCAAATTAAAAATGTTCGCCAACTACTTAGCGAAAGACTTTTAAACTTTCCTTGAATAGTTTACTCACCTGGGAGCTATTAAACTTCTGTGTTGCTGTGTCGCAACGGAGTTATAAAGTCGTAAATAAATGTGTTATACACTACGCTGTATAACAGGAAAAGGAAGAATTATATAGAGAGCAACGCCTGGATAATTTCATGGTGTTGGTTACAGGTGAAAAAGAATGAATAGCAAATGTTAAAGTTAAGTATTTTGATAAAAATACTGATAAAAATGATTTTTTGTCAAGCTTCTCAAGTTTATTAACCTGAAGATGCATCTGATACACCTTTGTATATAACTAAATTTGTACGCGTCGTTTATTGTGTTTGTATGTAATACGAATGCTTCTTGTAATACCATAAACATTTTTTTAACAATACGGGAATATGATATATTATCCAGTACTAATGCACCACTTGCACTGATTAGGAATACATTCTTGTATACTTTCAATATATATTCAAGAAGTTATAGCAAAGTCAGTGCTAAGATATATTTTCTATGTTTTCGTATACAGAATTGTACACAAGTTTGTAAAGTGAACGTTTTCTACGAAACACCTTCACATAATACAAGGAATGGGGTAAATATTGGCAAGAAATTAACGACCAATACTCCAATATTGGCGAAGATTTTCATACATGCAAGTAGAATACGGTTTTGTTAAAATATTGCTTTATTGGTCCAATGCCAATGGTAGTGGAATATTCTGCTGCATTAAATTAATATTAGCAATAAATATGGACCACATTCTGCATTCAGTACTTATATAATAGTAATCGTCCTATATTGCCAATATCTGAAAAAATCCTAATGGAATATTGGCACAATATCAATGGTTCGACTAAGATTGCTAGTTTTACCTACGCGCTGCAGTTAGTAGATTGGAGTCATATTTATCTGGAAGATGACCCTGACGATAAACTTGGATCATCTTATAACACATTTAGTTATCTTAATGATTCATTTCCCATTAAAAAATGATCCCGTAGGCAATCAAAGCATTGGATCTCGAGGGGTATTCGTATATCGTCTCAGACTAAACGAGAATTGTTTCAACTTTGTAAATTGTTTCCAAACGAACCTATCCTATTACAAAAAAAAAACTGCTATTTTGAAGATAGTTGTGCAGAAAGCAAAAAAACTTGAGGTACAAAAGTCTATTACAAGTTCAACTAATATAATTAAATCGACATGGAATATTATCACACTGGAAACAAGGTCTTTTTCAAATGTAACCAATATTGAATTAAAAGATAATAAGGGTGAGAGAATAATTAGTCCTCGGGGAATATGTCAGTTTTTCAATAACTATTTTGTATCGGTAGCAGATACTGTGCGGCCTAACAGTGCCAACAACATTTCTACTCAGAACTGTCAATTTTCAAATTTGATTACTCCTTCAACAAGTTCATTTCTCTGATCTCCAACAACAGTTAATGAAATAAAACATACAATTATCAACCTCAACAATACTAAGACTACTGGTCATAATGAGATTCCTCTAAAAATCATAGATACGGTAGTGGACTTCATCACTCAGCCACTTGAGAACATATTTAACAAATTCATTGAAAAAGGAAAGTACCGACTTTTGTTCAGAATCTCTGAAATCTTACCATTACATAAAAAATGTGATAAGCAATTAGTTGAAAACTATAGACCGATTTCGATTTTTCCAGCGTTGTCAAAAATTTCGGAAAGGTTGTTGGATTACTTGGTGCAAAATAAGTTCCTATCTAATAGTCAACACGGTTTCATACATAGAAGATCTACTACAACTGCACCACAAAACATTATCGACAGGGTTTTAAGAAGTTTGAATGCAAATAGGTATGTTGCTTGTGTCAGTTGTGATTTGTCAAAGGCGTTTAACTTGGGAACCATAATCTGTTGTTACATTTATCGCTTTATGGTATCAGAGGAGTTCCACTAATCTTCTTTGCATCGTACCTGAAACAGAGGAAATACACTGAGATAGACCATGTTGGCAGCGGCAGCACCAATGTTGATTCCTACCGATCTGACCTTGTTGACTACAATTGCGGCGATCCTGGGGCCCCTTTTATTTAATTTATTTATTAATGACCTTCCACAACACATATCGGGTTCTGTCACTCTTTACGCTGATAACACAAGTCTAATTGTGACAGGCGATACAGTTCAGGAGTTACATAACAACTGCTCCATAGTGATTGGTGAACTTACAAAGTGGTTTCAGGATAATAAACTTATGATCAATGTAAATAAAACCAACGTACTGTTTTTAATGCAAGTGAACAATTGCGAATAACTGTTGACAACTTGTTTCGAGTTGCAGATTGTTGGGAGTCACGTTTGATAGTAGATTGCAGTCGCGCCTCCATTTGAAAACAATATATCCAAAATTAAAAAAAATGTCTTTTTGTTCTGGTGAAAATGAGGAAGATGTCTGACATTAATACACTGACTATGATACACTACGCCCTTTTTAATCACATCTTACTTACGGCTTACTTTTTTGGGGTTCTGAAAATAATTTAAAATCACTTTTTCTGTTGTAAAAAAGCCATCAGAATCATACATAACCTACAATACAGAACATTATGTAGACAGTATAATACATATAGTAGTTAACACATTTATTATAAATATATTTCTTAAATGCTGAAACAGAGTTTTAGATCTAATCCTCACTCACTATTAAAACTATTGCATAGTTGTACATACATCATAAATATATTTCTTAAATACCTAAAGATAATTTTAGATTCTGCTCACTATATTGAAACTATTGCGTAGTCATACAACATGAATATATGTATGTATGTACAGTGGAGAGCTTCTAAAACGAGACCCCTCTAAGCAAACGTCGACCTTATCGACACAATATAGGAGTAAAACAGATCTGCTTAGCTTGGGAGAATACATAAATGGTCCGCTGTATTTTCGCAGGTACCCGGTTGCGGTATACCCTTGCGTACGGACTATATTTAGGTAATTCTTGTTACTGTTGCATTGTAATTTATAATAATACAATTCTTATTTATATTTAGAACATCATTCTCTCTTCAAATTTATATAAAAACAACTTAACCGGTATATGTATGATAATGAATGGTGTATAACGCAAAAAGGCTATTAGAATTAAGTAAATGTCGGTTTTTTTTTCGAGAACGGAATAAATGAAAACTTAAAAACTGTGTATGTATAAAATTTAAAAACGTTTTAATAACTTACAGATTTATTAAAAATGTATCGTGTGACTAACTATTTTGATATACTATGAAAATGATACTTTAAATAAGTGAATTATCAAAAACAAAACATTTAGTGCTAGGGTGTGAGTTCCAAAGATGTAATAAATCGATTTTTATACATATACATATATAAAACTAATACACAAAGAAACTACAATATCTGCAATTTTAAGAGGGTCGTCTACCAGCTGATTATTTTGCAGCGGTGCCTACATAATACTATAAATCGTTTGCTTGATCTTATATCAATATAATTTGAAAATTGGGCTTCATACACATATTTCTACAAATGTTTTACATCTACATATACAATTTTGTCTATTAATATTAGGTATTAACTTCAAAATCTCTTTTCCCGTTACAGGCCGTTACCTTGATACGGGAATCAAGATTACTTTATTAATTTTTAGATTTAATTACTGAAATTTGCTATGAGTATTCAAAATACGTCTACACATGTGTTTATGAAGCCCGATTTTAAAATACATTTTAAATAAATTGTAAAACCATGATACTATAAAAACATTTAACTGTGGCAACATCGCCAACTGTCAAACGGTAGTCGGGCCTCTTAATGACCGACGCAGATATACTATTAAATTTGGAAAAATGCGGCAACGATCACTCTATTATTCTCAACAGATAATAGCGAACAGTAAATTATATACATACATACACTTTAAACTTGTTAAAAACAATCATTATCTTAATAAGTAAATATTAAAAGTTTGAAGAAAAGGGGAAGGAAACGAACCAAAATAATTAATATTGAAATAAGTTTTATATCCCCTTCTTTATTGTTCTTTGCAAGAACAATTACATACGGATTACTTGTCATTTCATTTCTTAGAATTTCTTAAAATTCCTTTTAGGGAACGTCATTATATACAAATTTACATGCATTATTGTCGATGTATGTATGTGTATGGATGTAATGTATGTTTCATCTCATAGCAGGTATCAGATGGACGATTGTTTGTTTACTAGGTCATAAGTTTACAGTTGACCAATTTTTTATTCAATATATATAAGTTTACGACGTCCCCGTTCCGATTGCTACGAAGGGCTATGAAATTCCATAACGGTATGGGTTAAGGTGCTCTCCACTGTACATATATATTTCGCAAATGCGTGAAGAGAATTTTAAATTTAACCCCTACATTGTTGAAAACATTGTTTATACTATAGTTACTATTAAGTTTATTTTAAATAACCATGGTGTTCAGGCGATAATTGAAAACTTGTTCAGATTTTGAAAAGCTAGTGTTTAGAAATAGTTTCTGTAAAAGAATTAGTGTCTTTGATAACAGATAATTGCAACTATAAAAGAAATAAAAGACATTGTGTTAAATGTCAATAATATGCATTTTAGTGGAAACAGAAAAAGTATCAATTTCAGCAGCTGAGATAAAGACTAAAGTACTGCAAGCAACTACTAGGACAATTATAAACTGACGGGAAAGATATTTACTCCTGTGGTTTCTATGAGTCTTTTGATCAAATAATCTAATTACTTTCAGATGTGAAGTACTTACACAAAAAAAATCATCGACATTGTTAAATACTACGTGAACCGGAAAAAATGTTATTTATGCTATTCTATAATATATGTTCTTCCACTATTTTCAACATTTCAGAGCATTCCGTATACGTTATACGCCGTGCCTTGTTAGAATACAGATGGAAGGTAACAACGAATACATCATGCACTGGCTACAGTGTTCGCTTATAAATTTGAATTCAGCACAGAGAGACCAAACGCCGGTATACCGGTCCAAAGTGTCGGATTGTAAGAGACATCAATCAAGGTACCACATACGTAAAGGGAATGACATATTTACATATTACCTAACGGTACATATGTGTTGTTATATTACGGTCGTATAGCCATGGAAAAGGAGTGAATGATGAATAACTTTCGAAGAGACGCAATGTAGGTTTTTTAAATGTACGACGAAACGATGTCTCGTTTCTAAATTAAGCGACGGCGGCGACATCTGCACGGTTTGTTGTTTTTCGAAGGCACTACTAGAAAGCGCGCTCTGGGCAATATATACACGATCATAATACACGCGAAATGAGACATTTTTCGAATGTTTCAGCAATGGGTCGAAACGTGTTAAGCGCTTCTTATCTCTCGCCATATACGCTTTCTCACCGGTGATGAATGATGTATACTTCATTTTCAACAGAGCTGATGGTGGAATATCGTTTCTTCTTCTATTTTATTTCGGATCAAAGAGAGACAAGCACGATGTGTTTCCTCTACTAAATGGTATTGTTGGAAATTGGACGTGGAATATGAGCACTTACGCTATATTTGCTTGTTGCGAATGTTATTTCAACGCGTTAGATTCACAGCAGAATGTGAATGTATAAAATATGTGTTCGTACAAGTAATATTCAGATATTATTTCTTCTGCATCATAGACGGGTGAAGTGAATGAATACAGGGTAGGCCAGCACGAGACTCTAATATAGGAAATTAATAAATATTGCGATTTAATGTTTTGCAAGTAATGATTTTGCGCTATGCGCTTTTATTAAAAAAAAATTTAGATATCTGACTATAATTTTCTTTTGTTGATTTATATTGTTGGGACAAATCTAAGATTACTTTGTACAATTGACCTGGCTTTTAAAACTAATCATTTTTAAATTATTTCAAATTTTGTAAAAAAGAACTAGAGCTGTGGGCTCTTATAGAAAACTAATTAACCATGTTGTATTAACTGTTGTCTTATAATTTTTAGAAAACTATACCAATTGTTCAAAAAGTCGAAACATTTGATCTAGGAAATGTCGATACTTTTTAAATAGTAACTAATATTCTTTAGTTCTATTGTATAATGCGTTGACAATAAGAAGAAAAAAGGGCAACATGTCAAATTGCAATGTTTATTAGTTTCCTACATTCTTTTAATTGAATCGCGTTCTAAGATACCTTGTACACAGTCCAGTCAAATTCTTAGACAATCTTAATAACTGTAGGCGTCATAAAAGAATGATTTTACCATCTTCAATCCGTTTCCGCTTTACAATTATTGGTGAAAACCAAAATTGATTGCTTTTTTTCGTAAAACATCGATTTTCCTTTCGATTTAGCTATTACTAGTCTATTTATTAAAATAAAAATAAATAATGTTCACGTTCTTCGCCCAATAAGTTTTCTTTAGGTGGAATTAACACTTTTTTATTATTAAAATTCTTATAGTGAATGAACTTACAGAAACTATTCAGATCACTTCCTTGTTACATTCTATTTAAAAATTTAGTGTAAATAATTAACACTAGGCGGTGTTTATATAGGTTCACTCTTTTTAGAGTAAAATATTAACATGGAGTGCACAGGTAAATTTTAGAGTAAACATCTCTCTACGTAGTGTAAACACATTTACTCTACTAACACTGTTTTCATAAGAAACTGTACACTATCTTCTACCGTCTTTGTTTGGATGTATACTTGCTATTCTTTACTGCTCGATTTAGTATGAAATTACTATTAGAGGCAATTTAAAATACAAATACATCCGCATCCCACAAAAGTAAGCCATACTGCAAATGTTACCCAAAGTATGCAAAATATAGCACTTTAAGAGTTTGCAATGGTAGTGATGAAGTTGGCGCCGACCACGCATACTCAACCAGCAGCTTATGCGAGACATCCTTATAATTTATTAAACAAAAACGATTACACGCATTTTATAGCTTCTGAATTCGTTGGCTTGTAGCTACATCTAGAGAAGGTCCACAAACTACGTCACAGTAGTTAAAATGTGATGATACAAGAGTATTTGATAAACATTTTTTTAAGAGACAGACCAATACAATTACTAACGTGACTCCTAAATCTAAGATCCGAATCTATAACAAATCCGGGATTTTTAACAGAAGTGGTAAGGTCACTCTAGAGTCAAGCAATTTAAAATTTGTTAGATGCATTCTCTAAATCAGCCTTTTCCCCAAATAGTATAGCCGATGTTTTATTAACATTATATTACACTAGATTATAACCTTTCAATTATTAGAATGTTCGGATAAGGACATTAATTATTTCCGTTTCCTAAATCTGATATAATGTAGGAACAGAATTAAGTTCACATTGAAATTTAAATATTTTAAAAACTATTATAGACAAGCCTAGTATACTATTAATAATGATCGATCTAGAATTATTTTTTGTATTCAATGCTCATGTCATAAATACTATTTGAGAAAAATTAATACACACATACTAACGTGCTCATGTTCTATATACTTGATTCACCTCTATTCATACATGTATTACAATTGAGTAACAGGTAAGCATAGTATCTAGAGGAACTGCTAACAGATTTGATAGGTTCGTTGAAAATTTCGTACCTAGCAATAAACCTGCAAAATGCACTTTGTAGTACTGATTTAAAAACTACCACAAAAGGTTTTTGCCTCACTAGCAGAATAGATATCCGACGGGTGTCCAATATCCGAATTTACCAGCAGCCAATCGAATATAGTGAAGAATTTGCTATCCCAGATCCACCTGAACCTTGAAATTTGAAGAAAAATGTGAAGGAGACGATGCTCCAAATGATGACATTCAATTCGCATAGGAAACAGACAGTAATCCAGGTCAAATCAGATAGAACATACTAGCTCAAAAAGGGATCTTGGTATGCTTAGTGCGTTACAAGAGGAAAATATAGTATACAAGATGCAATACAATACAAGATAGTGTGATGACTAAGGTTACATCAATTTGTGGAGACCCAGACCAAGGACTGCGGATGAGGTACGTAAAATGCTGTTGTTTTCTGTATGAATAGGACACCCATGTACGGCATCATCACTACATCTAAAAGGAATGAGCACTAGGTCAAACACTAACCAACCACTAATTCATCCTAAGCTTTGGATTATAACGGAGAAAATTATTGTTTTTGAAATATAAATTTTGGAATCTTAGTGCAGCAAAATTGGAAAGAGCATATTTAAAAGCACGGAGAGCTTTCAAAATAATTTTGATCAATTTTCTTTTAAACATCAAAGCTAAAACTTAGAAGGAAATTGTAAACTAAGTACTCAATGCCTAGACAAAAATTGAAAGGGTCTTTAAAAACTATTTAAAATACAATTGTATACTCATCACGATTATCCTTCAAAACATTTGAGTAGCAATCATGACAATGTGAAATAGAACCGTAGTTTGCTATGTCACCGTAACATCCGAAGGAACATTTTTAGTTAACTTTCAAAAATTCGATCACTTCTATTTACCATTTGTCTCTAGTAATTCATTAATACACATCTAAGTATAATACGAACTTACTTAAATTGAAGAAATACAAATTCAGAAACCTGACAGATAAACCTTATATCCTTGCATCTACAAAGAAAGAATAATAAAATATGCAAGTTTGGAAGCCAAGAAACCGCACTTAAGTCAACATTAAACATTAATTAATATTAATACTTCAGCGTTTAAATTCAATTTACTTTAATGAGTAACTTTATTTGCCGAATTGAAATGCCTAATTTATGTATAGTACTCGGCCATGGTCCGTCGTGAATACGACGGGAAGGTTAAACAACAGTAGGTCATAATATTTATGAACAGTATACCGGAAAAGCTCCCGGTAAAATTTTCGCTAGCACGCTTTTCCTTAAATATTTATTTTATGTTAAAGTGGAGTGTTTTAAGTACTAATTAAATCAGTTCACTCTATTACGTTTCGGTTTGTTAGCTCATTATATCGCCTACCGGGCTGCTAAAACATGATGTTGTTCTCCAGACTTTTGGTATAGTGTTTTATTAATTTACCGTACCGTTTCTATTCAAACAGCGAGAAACTTTCATGAATATGTGCACAGTAAGTTCAGCGGCGAATATAGTGTAGTTCTTCTTAATCTATTTTGTTTATATATTTGCTAAATAAAACATTACATATCAATTGAGACAGACTTGCATTTAATGATTTTGACAGGCTCAAAGCTCAATTTTCATATACTTCATAATTACTCCACTCCAAATAATGTGCTAAGTAGTACTTAAACATTAAATCTTGATTTTCTTTCTTTAGAGACTATGTAAAAGTCTAAGCTTGCTGCAATGTATATGTGCCCAAATCTGAAGTTCTAGCTCCAGATCTGCGACAGCTGCACATGACGGCAAGACAATGTTTCATAAATTTTACGTTTAAATACAGTGTAATCTTTACACTGGCCATTCAAACTTAATTTGGCGTTGCTGACTCTATTATTAGTGGAGATACTAACGAGATTAAATTAGCAAAGATTCAGAGTTTTCCGGAACGTCGCATTTTCTTCTTCCGATATTTATTTCAATTCTCTGTTGTTTCAACGGAACAAATTCTTTTTAGCAAAGTTAGTAGGCACAAATGAGATACAAAAATCTAAGAAAATTACTAGTTACAATAAAGATTAAATATTCCTATGCCAATCCTTAGGTTTTAGTGCAAGTCAACTATCCATACTTGTCGACTAATGTCCGTTCCAAATTCCTCCGCATTCATAATTCTGTGCCAAGATTTCCAAAGGAAATAATGCAATTAGGATAATCATGGAGATCGCAATGAGCAAATGATCCAGCATTGCCTATGCAGAAATATGCACAAATCTGTGTTAACAATTCTGCAGGTATTGCGAAATACAGTGCTTAGTGTAACATCTTGTTGAAAACTGATTGCTGCCGAATTCAAATCATTCAAACACCTGTGTAAAATTGCTATGTGCTCCTCTGATGTTAATGAATTCGCCTATCTCTGCAAATATTAGTTTCAACTTCATATATGAGGAGGAAATATAAATAAGCACTTCATCATTTACAGCATCAGTGTGTTGTTGAAAATACAGACATATGACATAATTTGAAAAAGAAACGGTATAATTTTTTTCAGAAATATAAAAATTTTGAACGCGGTCAAATAGGTTGTGGACTTAAATTCAATATATTATATGACAGCAGTTTTTCAACAATTTAATTTTTTAACACCGTAAGGGGTTTCTGTAATAATAATTGTGCACAGCTGTTGACTTAGTGACTCTTGAAGTGTTCACAAAATGAATATTAATCCAGAAAGATTATAACTGACCCGGCACCTCCACCATTTTTTCACGTTCAGCACTTAAAATAATGTAACTGCTCGTACTGTGGAAATGCACTCGCTGTCATTAATTATACACACTAGTCACTAAAATTTGATTATTTCTTTTTTGTTTTACATTTCCCGAACAAGGTCTGCTGGCTACCACTAGCTACTTAATTATGTTACTTATGCTTAACTAGCTTGTATCGCTAGATTATCGGTCAATCCGCTGCCCGTAATCGTCGTGCACACATCCCATACCTGGACGCCTTCCAGCAAGGAAATAACTTAACGTCTAAAATTTATGTTCATTTCAAGTTCACATCGATGGAAGTTACTTTTTTGGAAATAGTACGCCCTACATATTAATCTTTTTGCTGCTTGATGCTTAATAATCCTGTATCATTTATTATTAAACATATTCAGCTATATTTTTATGGTTTTTGAGCTATAAGCGCTTTTGTAATAAATGTCCTAAAATACGTATTTTAAAACCCTCTTAATCTGTGACTGTCAAAATAATTGACATTTTTGACAATTTTTAAAGTATTTACAAAGATTTATTTTTCCCCACCCTTTCTTACCTATGCGTGCGTGTTTGTAAATCCTAATCCTATATTATTTTCCTCCTGTATTCCTTTAGTTTAATGTTTAAAAATTTCTTATAGGTACACAGCCTGTCCCAGATGCGATGAGACTGCGTCTATCAAAGTTCTTAACGCAGCGATATCTATGAGAGAATGATTGTAGGTGAATGATCTACTTTTCATCTACGTAACCTCAAAATTTGAGCGAATTCAGTTGATATTTCTCTGTAAATTGACATTCTATGTAAAGTCGCTTTATGTACATATGTACGTCGGTCGCAAGAGCAACATGCAAAAAACAGCGAATATTAAAGTTGTTTTAAATGACATAAAAGTGGTGCATACATGTAGAAAACGCTAAAAAATATGTAAGGAGACAAATACATGTCCCATGCACAAGTTTTTCGTCGGTTTGGCTGATTTCGAGTCGATCATGAGGACCTTGCAGATGATTACCGAGCAGTAACGCCAAAAAACCACTTGAAACAAAGAAAACAACCAGAACAAGTAAAAATGTCTCAAAGGAATCCGGCAATGTCAGCCATTGTAACTGGTGATGGAACGTGGTGTTTTCAATATGAGCCAAAAACAAAACGTTAGAGTGCGGCATGGAAGTCGCCAGAAGAACCAAAAGAGAAAAAATTACGCTTTCAGAAGAGCAAAATCAAGACAACGTTGATCGTTTTCTTCGATTCAAAGAAATTGTTCGCAGTGAATTTATCCCAGTAAGTCAGGCGGTGAACGTAAAATATTATTTGGAGGTTCTACAATGATTGTGGCCCCGAATTTGACGTGTTCAACCGGAATATAGAGAGCCAAGCAGTTGTTTTTTTGTGTGAATGACAACGCGCTATCGCACAAAACCATCATAGTAGGTGAATTCTTGGCGAAAAATTGGCGAACATTTTTTTGCATGTTTCGCCTGCGCTGCATTAACTCAGAAGAAGATTATTTTGAATAGAGAAGAATAAAAATAAAAAAGAAAATAGTAAAATGCTCTGTATTTTTTAAGACCAGTCTGATTGGATTTGTGACAGCCTGTACATTTTAGTTTGTAATTATCTATTATCTATTTCGTCTTTGACATTTTCTTATACCTTTTATGTTACTCCATTTTTCTCGTCTTTCTTTTTTTACAGCCATCGTGAATTGTATTTTGTTTTTTGTTACAATTAATTTTTTATCCAACACTATTAAATTATGAGGCCATAATCATGGTCATTTCAACTAGTTATCTAAAGTGGGCTAGTCACTCGTGAAGTTTTAAATCATAAGTCACGTACATAAAATGACTTAATTTATCTCATCGTTGGACGTGGTTGAACCGAATAATTTGTCAAATAAAAATGTCAACTGTCATCATTAAGAAACACTGTTTTAACGAAATTCTAGAGGTGTTGGTTAAAATAATGTATGGAACTCTGGTGTTATAGGTCACAAGACACTCGCTTGTCTGTTTTTGCTCATGATTTACTTCCCTTATAACACCCTTGTACCATAAATTACTATTATCTTTTAGCCTAAAATTAAATTAACGCTGACTTTTTCAATTTTGAAAATCTCACAATGTAACAATAATTGCATGCCTATACATAGTTTATCTGTTAAACAAAATGGCGAATGAAATAAATAACTATAGAAGAAAAACTACATTTTAAATTTATTTAAGATTCATAAAGAACGTTCATAACGTATGTCAAGTATTTAACAACAGATATCCAAATTTAAGTCAAATAAAGTATGAAAATATCAATACTTACACAAAAGCTTAAACAAGAATTCCTTCCCAATGCTTTATTATTTAACTACAACATTTTCAGAAATACAAAATTTTTAACATGAGTAGTATGCTTGAATAACGGAAATGGAATAACTCAAAAATGGTTAGTTTTTGATATAGAGTACCTTAATAAGCTTTGGTGTAGAATTACAAACGCAATTAAAACCATACCAAAACATACCATACTATTTAAATTAAGAAAGTTGATATAAGCTTCTGGTAAATGAGAAGTGCAATAAGACCATAAATAATTTTGCTAATGAGATTAGATGATTTAATTATAATTTATCAAAACTATTGGATTTCGGCAGCAACGAAAAGTTCTAATGAACCTGTTCAGCGATCTGTACCTATGTACAGGTCATTCACTGAATAATGAATGTGAACACTGACAAAGTATATAAAATTGTAAAGAAATTAAATAATTTCTTGTGCAACACATAATATTACATACCTATAATGTTTATGTTAGATTAGTTGTAGAAAATATTCAGTGTACACTGAGACCGACAAAAAACTGAACGAAACACCAGGACTTATTGAAATATCCATTCTTTATTACATCGAGATTAAGACGCGAAAATGCCAATAATCGTATTGCTCTAATAAAAACAATAAAATACATTTTCAGATACCGCAAATCCACTCTATCAACAAACCTACTATCATTTTTGTGCAAATACTAGACGTACTCCACGTATCAGAATAGCGAATTCATATATCTCGGCCTGCTACTGGTAGTAGGAGAAGCAATATGTATTATTTTCTAGCGATATTTGCTGAAACTGTTCTAATTTCCCATGGCGCACTGCATCAAAGGTTATTTCTGTAAACTGATTACCGAAGGTTATGAATGTTTGATGGAAACTCTTCGTTGACTGACCGTTCCTGCATAAAGTGCTGTGTAGGCAAAATAGTAAGCTAATAGAAACGGTGGTTGAGAATTCTATAGAAAGCGTGTACGTGAAGAATAAATTACCATTCTTGTACTGACGAAAGGAATGGAAAGTTCTAGCGACTACTGTAAACATTCTGTAAATTGTGTATTTCGCCGAAGTTAATCAGTTTGTCAGCAATTCGAATCGTTTACTGAAATCTTCATCTTGCCATGTACATACCAACAAGGACGGCAATAAATAGCAAAGTACATACAATACTAACGAATGTACTATAGCATTTTTTCGTGAGCCACTAACTAGGTGCATAACTGTATGAAAATATGTTGCAACACATTTCCTTAAGACCTATAATAATTGATCCAGTAAATTAAAGACGTATAAATTAAAAGGCTTCTAAACAAATTAATACGAAAGATTGGCGCAACGATAATACAAAATGAATGAACCTTTTCAAATGGATCTTGGAGTTATATATTGGCTTATTAAAACACAAACTGTATATCTGATTTCTGTAGTAAGTATTCTTTTATTAATTAATATTATTATGAATAGCATTGAAACAGTAATTATTTTAAATATCTTTTTTCAATAGCGGACATGTGGTAATGGTAACAAACTAACTACAGCAAGAAAAATAAATTATGCACTTCATGCATATGACGTAAGACACCTGATGTAAAAAGTGACAAATCCTACATATCTTCAGATGATACCCAAATACCTAAGACTAAGAACCTCTACAAGTCGTAAAGCCGAAAATGCCCATACTTCAAGCATATCCGGCGGTAAATAAGTCCGGGGAAAACATATAGAAAGAATTTCGTTGCCCAGTAACAAAGCAAGTACTGTTATAAATAAAATAATTGATTCGAAACATTCCCATAGTGCTTTTTCCATTTGGATTTTTTTCCTCTTTGTTGTTGCCGTGCGCAATCCCTGGTCAATGAAATGAAGAAAAAAACGTATTACTATTCATGACGTAGTCGAAGGGTATTGCGGGAAGAATTCGCAGTGGTTTAGAGAAAGTCGAGGACATCCACAAATCCTCTTATAGATCCTGTACGTGCGTATATCCGGGCATTTTGGTATTTACAGTTGTTCCGAGATTTCTATAAACTCGACTGATGGAAAAATATTTAAGCGAATACACGGTGACGAAACAAATTCGGATTTGTTCTTTTGTTGATGACGGTTTATGTTACTATGGTTCGCAGCAAAACGTACACATCCATAAGTTTGCATACGCATTCATTGGAAAATCCGCTTATAAATAAGCAAAATATGGAATATAAAAATATGGAATAATTTAAAACGCAATGATTATATTATTTTCAGCAAACAACCACCTAAAAATATTCCTTAAACAAGCATACTTTTTTTGGGTTAATATCACGGATATCATTTGTTTATTAGGTATACAATGTAAATGATCATATAAGCTCTAGGTAGAAACCTATGTCTATCTTCAATTTGGGCACTAACTGGAATCTATAAATGCATTTTGGTTGCAAAAGCAAATTTTTTGTATAAAATTATCATGTATTATAAGAAGTAATTTGGGTTTTGACCCAAGTATAATAATAATAATAATAAGTATCTTGTAAGATATTAAATAAATATCATAAATAAATAATCAATCCTATCAATGTCACTAGAAATTTTGGACTCGCAGTCATAATGTTAATACTTATACCCAACGTATTACGAAACTAATGAACGTAGTATGTATACATATATGCTATGAGAAGAATATTTCTGAAGAAATATATCTTGTGGCACTCTAATCTGTCTTAAAAAAAATACTTTTCTAGGAATATTAAAAATGTTAGTAGTTTTTCCAGTTCATTTCAAGAATTCACCATTCAATTCCTGCACACTAATTGCTGCTTATGTTTTTATTAACGGAGTCCATCAAGCACTTTATTATGAAATCTGTGTCGTAAATATTTTCTGTGGTTTATCACGTCCCTTCGATTGCGTAAACCACAAATTTCTCCTGACTAAATTGGAGGAATATAGATTTCCTCCCTAATATAGTACGGTCGATACTTCCCCTCAACATTTTACAGATGGGTTTTATAAAGAGATTATCAGCAATTATGGAGTTGCCGCAACAAGGTACTTGAAATCTTGGGCCAACGACAATACCAGATTGGCAAGCCTGCTTAATAGAAGAAATTTCCTTCTACGATGTAAAAGAAGTAGTATTTTTCCAACACATATCACGGACGGAGGAGTTAACATCTCAAACCTTTTAGCCACCGACAATGGACACACTCTACACCAAGTGCAGAATTTCTTGCACAGGTTTGGGAGAAAAACTTAAGATTAGAAATCGAAATCACATGTAATAATATTTCCAAGATCAAAGACAATATCAAAAAATTAAAATCAACTCTTTTAGAATCAATTCCAGTAAATATTATCAATGATTATTAACATAGGATATCACTTGCTTTTCAAAAGAAATTTCGGTCCATCAGACAACGTAACGTTAATAAATTCAATGCACTTATCGCTCTTTCTCCAAGCAATCAGCTTTTTCAAAACAATGAGAAATGGTTCAGAAACATTTCTGATGTTGAGTTTCCTAATAACATTAAAGATTTTTTATCATTAGGCCCTAAATTTGGGGTTGGCGCTACGGAAAAGAACTTTAAAATTGGTCACTTTCTAGCGAACGTAGAGATCGAGTCTTATTAATGAGATCCCTGATGAATCCAAGAACATTATGCGGGCTAGAATCACCAACTGCATAACTACGAGGGAGCGTTTTTATATTCGCGGAATGAGCGGGTTGTAGGGGGGTGATTAGGCGCATTGGGGGCGTGGCCTGTGCAGCGACTCATAATTAGTCTAAATACGAAGTTTCATTGTTATTAGACAGTTAGTCTTTGAGCTAT
Organism: Holotrichia oblita; assembly: GCA_023690525.1. Lineage (NCBI taxonomy): Eukaryota > Metazoa > Arthropoda > Insecta > Coleoptera > Scarabaeidae > Holotrichia > Holotrichia oblita. The sequence goes on from CM043021.1 coordinate 28,554,077, forward strand.
CGTCAACCAAGTAACATAAACCAAGTAACAACAGCGCGTAGAGTGTTCGCGTGGATTTTTTGACCTCTGTAATGAAGACAAGGATGGTGTATTGAGTCGAATTGTTACTGGAGACGAAACTTGGGTTCATCATTATGAACCTGAGTCCAAACAAGACTCCATGCAGTGGCATAAAAAGGGCACAGCACCTCCCAAGAAATTTAAAGTGTCACAATCAGCTAGGAAACTCATGGCAACGGTATTTTGGGACTCGGAAGGAATATTTTTGATGGATTATAAAGATAAAGGTGTTTCTATAACCGGAGAATATTACGCTTCAATATTAGAGCGACTAAAAGAAGCCATTAAAGAGAAAAGACGGGGGAAAATTGACGAAAGGTGTGCTGCTTTTGCACGACAACGCGCCCGTCCACAAGAGCCGCGTTGCGTTAGCTGCCCTGCATAAGGTGGGCTTCGAAATTGTGAATCAGCCACCCTACAGCCCAGACCTGGCCCCGAGTGATTATTACCTGTTTCCGAAAATGAAGAAACAGCTGCGGGGTAAAAAATTTACTGCCCATGATGAAGTCAAGGAGGCAGTTTCGGCGTATTTTGCAGGTAAAGAGAAATCATTTTTTTATGAGGGTATAAATAAATTAATTGAAAGATGTGAAAAATGTATCCGTCTTGCAGGTGAATATATTGAAAAAGAAAAATATTTTTTTTTTTTATTTCCACCCCTTATCCCCCATTCCGCGAATATAAAAACGCTCCCTCGTAAGTATATGTTTTGTTAGTTGTGGTACTTCGCGGACGAATATTACATTTATTGTTTACATATATTTTTTAGGAAAGATTATTAGAATTACGGTATCAAATTCTTATCCGCTAATGCATGAAGGAATTAGGCGAACTCTCCGAAGAAACAGCCAAAGATTTAGTTATTTATAACTCACTTTCTACGAAATTGTACTGTTTACCTAAAGTACATAAACATATTCCTCTTCGACCTATAGTCAGCTGTATTAATTCAACCACCTACAAACTATCCAAATTCCTTTCTCAGATTCTTACTAATGGTCTATGGGAAGAAACTAATTACAACATAAAAGATTTCATTTGTTAATATCATTAAAGAACATAAACTACCGGACCACTACATCTCAGCTTCACTAGATGTAGTGTCGTTATTCGCGAATATCCGTTTCGAGTTTGGTTGTTGAAGTAGTTAAGCATAAGTGGGACACTATCCGTGACCATACCACTTTAAATCAAACATTTTTCTTACAATTACTTCGCTTTGTTCTTAACAATTCATTTTTCAGTTTTAATGATAAATTTTATAAACAAACTTTTGGTACGCCGATGGGGTCTCCCATCAGTCCTGTTCTGGCCCTTATGGTGATGGATCACTTGCTCGACGTTGTAATCCCTAAATTACGATTTCAAGTACCTTTCATCCACAAGTACGTTGACGATGTAATATGTGCTATCCCCGGAAACGAGGTACAATTTGTTCTCGATGTTTTCAATTCATTTAATGAACATTTACAATTTACTATCGAACTAGAGGAAGGGGGTTGTATACCGTTTCTGGATACGAAGGTCATACGAACGGAAACCAATACTATCATCCTAGATTGGTATCAAAAACCCATTGTATTTGGAAGGTTTATTAATTATTTTTCCAATCATCCCAACAGTTAAAGTAGTAGTTGATATTTTGTAACCGTTAGCTCTTCTTTAATGACAATTTTTTACCCTTTTAAGGCACTCTTTCTGGATAATACCAGCTTTTTTGTGTTACGGCTAATGAACTTGACTATATATAATGGGACGATGGCGATGGTGAGATTCTTTACCAGGTAGCTGCTGACTACAGTCTATTTGGTTAATCGCCACATCTACACCAAGCTTCTCTTTACATAATCTGATCACTGCAATATCGGTGTTTTCGTTTTTCTCCTCGGACACTCCAAACAAACACAAATTATTACGTCTGGAGTATTGTTCGATATCATAGAGAAGCTTATGATTATTTTGCCTCATCTCTGAAAGTTTACTTTCCAGTTGATTCACCTTTTCACTATACAACTTGATTTCATTCTGAATCATGGTTACAACTTCTGTATAAATTTTAGCCACTAGATCATCGATGAATGCTTTAGAACGCAGAACTTTTTCCGCAACTTTACGAACAAGAGTTTCATCTTCAAATGAAAATGTATAATAGATCGTGTAACTCGGCTATCAGAAGGCATTATAAATGAAAGTATACGTGTATAACGCGAAAATAAAATAGGTTGCAAAACATGAGAAAGCGACTGTTCTCTACGATAGTAAATCACAGAATGAGATCTGATCGTAACGTGATACTGAGTCGTCACATCTAAAATTGCAGTAAGTACTGAAGGCAATAATTTATAGCGAAGTATGTCACAAATTCGCAAAGTCGTACCTATCACAACATCCTTATAATTGTTGTGTTATTGTGGATTTTACTAAATTCATATTTAACAACGTATGTGTTGTAGTACATTTACAAAATATTGTAATTGCAGCTATACCTACTATGTATTGCGCTTGTATTGCATGTATTGCAAATGTATTACAAATGTACTGCATGTATCGCAGGTATTGCATGTATTTTGCATGCATTGCATGTATTTTGCATGTATTGCATGTATTTTGCATGTATTTTGCATGTATTGCATGTATTTTGCATGTGTTGCATGTATTTTGCAGGTATTTTGCATGTATTTTGCATTTGTTGCATGTATTTTGCATGTATTGCATGTATTTTGCATGTATTTTGCATGTATTTTGCATATATTTTGCATGTATTTTGCAGGTATTGCATGTATTTTGCATGTTTTGCATGTATTTTGCATGTATTTTGCAGGTATTTTGCAGGTATTTTGCATTTGTTGCATGTATTGCATGTATTTTGCATGTATTTTGCAGGTATTTTGCAGGTATTTTGCATTTGTTGCATGTATTGCATGTATTTTGCATGTATTGCATGTATTTTGCATGTATTTTGCATGTATTTTGCATATATTTTGCATATATTTTGCATGTATTTTGCATGTATTTTGCATGTATTTTGCAGGTATTTTGTATGTATTTTGCAGGTATTTTGCATGTATTTTGCATTTGTTGTATGTATTGCATGTATTTTGCATGCATTGCATGTATTTTGCATGTATTGCATGTATTTTGCATGTATTTTGCATGTATTGCATGTATTATGCATGTGTTGCATGTATTTTGCAGGTATTTTGCATGTATTGCATGTATTTTGCATGTATTTTGCATGTATTTTGCATATATTTTGCATGTATTTTGCATGTATTTTGCATGTATTTTGCATGTATTTTGCATGTATTTTGCATGTATTTTGCAGGTATTTTGCAGGTATTGCATGTATTTTGCATGTTTTGCATGTATTTTGCATGTATTTTGCAGGTATTTTGCTTGCATTTTGCATTTGTTGCATGTATTGCATGTATTTTGCATGTATTTTGCATGTATTTTGCATGTATTTTGCATGTATTTTGCATGTATTTTGCATGTATTTTGCATGTATTTTGCATGTATTTTGCATGTATTTTGCATGTATTTTGCATGTATTTTGCATGTATTTTGCATGTTTGCATGTATTTTGCATGTATTTTGCATGTATTTTGAATGTTTGCATGTATTTTGCATGTATTTTGCATGTATTTTGCATGTATTTTGCATGTATTTTGCATGTATTTTGCATGTATTTTGCATGTATTTTGCATGTATTTTGCATGTATTTTGCATGTATTTTGCATGTATTGCATGTATTGCATTTATTTTTCATGTATTTTGCATGTATTTGGCATGTATTTTGCATGTATTTTGCATGTATTTTGCATGTATTTTGCATGTATTTTGCATGTATTTTGCATGTATTTTGCATGTATTTTGCATGTATTTTGCATGTATTTTTCATGTATTTTTCATGTATTTTGCATGTATTTTGCATGTATTTTGCATGTATTTTGCATGTATTTTGCATGTATTTTGCATGTATTTTGCATTATTTTGCATTTGTTGCATATACTGCATAATTTTGCATGTATTTTGCATGTACTTTGCATGTATTGCATGTATTTTGCATGTATTTTGCATGTATTTTGCATGTATTTTTCATGTATTTTGCAGGTATTTTTCATGTATTTTGCAGGTATTTTGCATGTATTTTGCATTTGTTGTATGTATTGCATGTATTTTGCATGTATTGCATGTATTTTGCATGTATTGCATGTATTTTGCAGGTATTTTGCAGGTATTTTGCATGTATTTTGCATTTGTTGTATGTATTGCATGTATTTTGCATGTATTGCATGTATTTTGCATGTATTTTGCATGTATTGCATGTATTTTGCATGTATTTTTCATGTATTTTGCAGGTATTTTTCATGTATTTTGCAGGTATTTTGCATGTATTTTGCATTTGTTGTATGTATTGCATGTATTTTGCATGTATTGCATGTATTTTGCATGTATTGCATGTATTTTGCAGGTATTTTGCAGGTATTTTGCATGTATTTTGCATTTGTTGTATGTATTGCATGTATTTTGCAGGTATTTTGCATGTATTTTGCATTTGTTGTATGTATTGCATGTATTTTGCATGTATTGCATGTATTTTGCATGTTTTGCATGTATTTTGCATGTATTTTGCAGGTATTTTGCATGTATCTTGCATTTGTTGCATGTATTGCATGTATTTTGCATGTATTGCATGTATTTTGCATGTATTTTGCATGTATTTTGCATGTATTTTGCATATATTTTGCATATATTTTGCATGTATTTTGCATGTATTTTGCATGTATTTTGCATGTATTTTGCATGTATTTTGCATGTATTGCATGTATTTTGCATGTATTTTGCATGTATTTTGAATGTATTGCATGTATTGCATGTATTTTGCATGTATTTTGCATGTATTTTTCATGTATTTTGCATGTATTTGGCATGTATTTTGCATGTATTTTGCATGTATTTTGCATGTATTGCATGTATTTTGCATGTATTGCATGTATTTTGCATGTATTGCATGTATTGCATTTATTGCATGTATTTTTCATGTATTTTGCTTGTATTTGGCATGTATTTTGCATGTATTTTGCATGTATTTTGCATGTATTTTGCAGGTATTTTTCATGTATTTTGCATGTATTGCATGTATTTTGCATGTATTGCATGTATTTTTCATGTATTTTTCATGTATTTTGCATGTATTTTGCATGTATTTTGCATGTATTTTGCATGTATTTTGCATGTATTTTGCAGGTATTTTGCATGTATTTTGCATTTGTTGCATATACTGCATAATTTTGCATGTATTGCATGTACTTTGCATGTATTGCATGTATTTTGCATGTATTTTGCATGTATTTTGCATGTATTTTTCATGTATTTTGCAGGTATTTTTCATGTATTTTGCAGGTATTTTGCATGTATTTTGCATTTGTTGTATGTATTGCATGTATTTTGCATGTATTGCATGTATTTTGCATGTATTTTGCATGTATTTTGCATGTATTTTTCATGTATTTTGCAGGTATTTTTCATGTATTTTGCAGGTATTTTGCATGTATTTTGCATTTGTTGTATGTATTGCATGTATTTTGCATGTATTGCATGTATTTTGCATGTATTGCATGTATTTTGCAGGTATTTTGCAGGTATTTTGCATGTATTTTGCATTTGTTGTATGTATTGCATGTATTTTGCATGTATTGCATGTATTTTGCATGTATTTTGCATGTATTGCATGTATTTTGCATGTATTTTTCATGTATTTTTCATGTATTTTTCATGTATTTTGCAGGTATTTTGCATGTATTTTGCATTTGTTGTATGTATTGCATGTATTTTGCATGTATTGCATGTATTTTGCATGTATTTTGCATGTATTGCATGTATTTTGCATGTATTTTTCATGTATTTTTCATATATTTTTCATGTATTTTGCAGGTATTTTGCATGTATTTTGCATTTGTTGCATGTACTGCATGTATTTTGCATGTATTGCATGTATTTTGCATGTATTTTTCATGTATTTTTCATGTATTTTTCATGTATTTTGCAGGTATTTTGCATGTATTTTGCATTTGTTGTATGTATTGCATGTATTTTGCATGTATTGCATGTATTTTGCATGTATTTTGCATGTATTGCATGTATTTTGCATGTATTTTTCATGTATTTTGCAGGTATTTTTCATGTATTTTGCAGGTATTTTGCATGTATTTTGCAGGTATTTTGCATGTATTTTGCATTTGTTGTATGTATTGCATGTATTTTGCATGTATTGCATGTATTTTGCATGTATTTTGCATGTATTTTGCATGTATTTTTCATGTATTTTGCAGGTATTTTTCATGTATTTTGCAGGTATTTTGCATGTATTTTGCATTTGTTGTATGTATTGCATGTATTTTGCATGTATTGCATGTATTTTGCAGGTATTTTGCAGGTATTTTGCATGTATTTTGCATTTGTTGTATGTATTGCATGTATTTTGCATGTATTGCATGTATTTTGCATGTATTTTGCATGTATTGCATGTATTTTGCATGTATTTTTCATGTATTTTGCAGGTATTTTTCATGTATTTTGCAGGTATTTTGCATGTATTTTGCATTTGTTGTATGTATTGCATGTATTTTGCATGTATTGCATGTATTTTGCATGTATTGCATGTATTTTGCATGTATTTTGCAGGTATTTTGCATGTATTTTGCATTTGTTGTATGTATTGCATGTATTTTGCATGTATTGCATGTATTTTGCATGTATTTTGCATGTATTGCATGTATTTTGCATGTATTTTTCATGTATTTTTCATGTATTTTTCATGTATTTTGCAGGTATTTTGCATGTATTTTGCATTTGTTGCATGTATTTTGCATGTATTTTGCATGTATTTTGCATGTATTTTGCATGTATTTTGCATGTATTTTGCATGTATTTTGCATGTATTTTGCATGTATTGCATGTATTTTTCATGTATTTTGCATGTATTTTGCATGTATTTTGCATGTATTTTGCATGTATTTTTCATGTATTTTGCATGTATTTTGCATGTATTTTGCATGTATTTTGCATGTATTTTGCATGTATTTTGCATGTATTTTGCATGTATTTTGCATGTATTTTGCATGTATTTCGCATGTATTTTGCATGTATTTTGCATGTATTTTGCATGTATTTTGCATGTATTTTGCATGTATTTTGCATGTATTTTGAATGTATTGCATGTATTGCATGTATTTTGCATGTAATTTGCATGTATTTTGCATGTATTTTGCATGTATTTTGCATGTATTTTGCATGTATTTTGCATATATTTTGTATTTATTTTGCATGTATTTTGCATGTATTTTGCATGTATTTTGCATGTATTTTGCATGTATTTTGCATGTATTGCATGTATTTTGCATGTATTTTGCATGTATTTTGCATGTATTTTGCATGTATTTTGCATGTATTTTGCATGTATTTTGCATGTATTTTGCATGTATTTTGCATGTATTTTGCATGTATTTTGCATGTATTTTGCAGGTATTTTGCATGTATTTTGCATTTGTTGCATATACTGCATAATTTTGCATTATTGCATGTATTTTGCATGTATTTTGCAGGTATTTTGCATGTATTTTGCATTTTTTGCATGTACTGCATGTATTTTGCATGTATTTTTCATGTATTTTGCATGTATTTTGTATGTATTTTGCATGTATTGCATGTATTGCATTTATTGCATGTATTTTTCATGTATTTTGCTTGTATTTGGCATGTATTTTGCATGTATTTTGCATGTATTTTGCATGTATTTTGCATGTATTTTGCATGTATTTTGCAGGTATTTTGCATGTATTTTGCATGTATTTTGCATTTTTTTGCATATTTTGCATAATTTTGCATGTATTGCATGTATTTTGCATGTATTTTGTATGTATTTTGCATGTATTGCATGTATTGCATTTATTGCATGTATTTTTCATGTATTTTGCATGTATTTTTCATGTATTTTGAATGTATTGCATGTATTTTGCATGTATTTTGCATGTATTTTGCATGTATTTTGCATGTATTTTGCATGTATTTGGCATGTATTTTGCATGTATTTTGCATGTATTTTTCATGTATTTTTCATGTATTTTTCATGTATTTTTCATGTATTTTGCATGTATTTTGCATGTATTTTGCATGTATTTGGCATGTATTTTGCATGTATTTGGCATGTATTTTGCATGTATTTTTCATGTATTTTTCATGTATTTTTCATGTATTTTGCAGGTATTTTGCATGTATTTTGCATTTGTTGTATGTATTGCATGTATTTTGCATGTATTGCATGTATTTTGCATGTATTTTGCATGTATTTTGCATGTATTTTGCATGTATTTTGCATGTATTGCATGTATTGCATTTATTACATTTATTGCATGTATTTTGCATGTATTTTGCATGTATTTTGCAGGTATTTTGCATGTATTTTGCATTTGTTGCATGTACTGCATGTATTTTGCATGTATTGCATGTACTTTGCATGTATTTTGTATGTATTTTGCATGTATTGCATGTATTGCATTTATTGCATGTATTTTTCATGTATTTTGCATGTATTTGGCATGTATTTTGCATGTATTTTGCATGTATTTGGCATGTATTTTGCATGTATTTTGCATGTATTTTGCATGTATTTCATGTATTTTGCATGTATTTTGCATGTATTTGGCATGTATTTTGCATGTATTTTGCATGTATTTTGCATGTATTTTTCATGTATTTTTCATGTATTTTTCATGTATTTTGCATGTATTTTGCATGTATTTTGCATGTATTTGGCATGTATTTTGCATGTATTTGGCATGTATTTTGCATGTATTTTTCATGTATTTTTCATGTATTTTGCAGGTATTTTGCATGTATCTTGCATTTGTTGCATGTATTGCATGTATTTTGCATGTATTGCATGTATTTTGCATGTATTTTGCATGTATTTTGCATGTATTTTGCATATATTTTGCATATATTTTGCATGTATTTTGCATGTATTTTGCATGTATTTTGCATGTATTTTGCATGTATTTTGCATGTATTTTGCAGGTATTGCATGTATTGCATTTATTGCCTGTATTTTTCATGTATTTTGCATGTATTTTGCATGTATTTTGAATGTATTGCATGTATTGCATGTATTGCATTTATTGCATGTATTTTGCATGTATTTTGCATGTATTTTGCATGTATTTTGAATGTATTGCATGTATTGCATGTATTTTGCATGTATTTTGCATGTATTTTGCATGTATTTTGCATGTATTTTGCATGTATTTTGCATGTATTTTGCAGGTATTGCATGTATTGCATTTATTGCCTGTATTTTTCATGTATTTTGCATGTATTTTGCATGTATTTTGAATGTATTGCATGTATTGCATGTATTTTGCATGTATTTTGCATGTATTTTGTATGTATTTTGCATGTATTGCATGTATTGCATTTATTGCATGTATTTTGCATGTATTTTGCATGTATTTTGCATATATTTTGCATGTATTTTGCATGTATTTTGCAGGTATTGCATGTATTGCATTTATTGCCTGTATTTTTCATGTATTTTGCATGTATTTGGCATGTATTTTGCATGTATTTTGCATGTATTGCATGTATTTTGCATGTATTGCATGTATTTTGCATGTATTTTGCATGTATTTTGAATGTATTGCATGTATTGCATGTATTTTGCATGTATTTTGCATGTATTTTGCATGTATTTTGCATGTATTTTGCATGTATTTTGCATGTATTGCATGTATTTTGCATGTATTTTGCATGTATTTTGCATGTATTTTGCATATATCTTGCATATATTTTGCATATATTTTGCATGTATTTTGCATGTATTTTGCATGTATTTTGCAGGTATTTTGCATGTATTTTGCAGGTATTTTGCATGTATTTTGCATTTGTTGTATGTATTGCATGTATTTTGCATGTATTGCATGTATTTTGCATGTATTTTGCATGTATTTTTCATGTATTTTTCATGTATTTTGCATGTATTTTGCATTTGTTGCATGTATTGCATGTATTTTGCATGTATTGCATGTATTTTGCATGTATTTTGCATATATTTTGCATATATTTTGCATATATTTTGCATGTATTTTGCATGTATTTTGCATGTATTTTGCAGGTATTTTGTATGTATTTTGCGGGTATTTTGCATGTATTTTGCATTTGTTGTATGTATTGCATGTATTTTGCATGTATTGCATGTATTTTGCATGTATTTTGCATGTATTTGCATGTATTTTGCATGTATTTTGAATGTATTGCATGTATTACATGTATTTTGCATGTATTTTGCATGTATTTTGCATGTATTGCATGTATTTTGCATGTATTGCATGTATTTTTCATGTATTTTGCATGTATTTTGCATGTAGTTTGCATGTATTTGGCATGTATTTTGCATGTATTTGGCATGTATTTTGCATGTATTTTGCATGTATTTTTCATGTATTTTGCATGTATTTGGCATGTATTTTGCATGTATTTGGCATGTATTTTGCATGTATTTTGCATGTATTTTTCATGTATTTTTCATGTATTTTGCATGTATTTTGCATGTATTTTGCAAGTATTTGGCATGTATTTTGCATGTATTTGGCATGTATTTTGCATGTATTTGGCATGTATTTTGCATGTATTTGGCATGTATTTTGCATGTATTTTGCATGTATTTTTCATGTATTTTTCATGTATTTTTCATGTATTTTGCATGTATTTTGCATGTATTTGGCATGTATTTTGCATGTATTTTGCATGTATTTTTCATGTATTTTTCATGTATTTTTCATGTATTTTGCATGTATTTTGCATGTATTTTGCATGTATTTGGCATGTGTTTGGCATGTATTTTGCATGTATTTTGCATGTATTTTTCATGTATTTTGCATGTATTTTGCATGTATTTGGCATGTATTTTGCATGTATTTTGCATGTATTTGGCATGTATTTTGCATGTATTTTGCATGTATTTTGCATGTATTTTTCATGTATTTTGCATGTATTGCATGTATTTTGCATGTATTGCATGTATTTTGCATGTATTTTGAATGTATTGCATGTATTGCATGTATTTGGCATGTATTTTGCATGTATTTGGCATGTATTTTGCATGTATTTTGCATGTATTTTGCATGTATTTTGCATGTATTGCATGTATTTTGCATGTATTTTGCATGTATTTTGCAGGTATTTTGCATGTATTTTGCAGGTATTTTGCATGTATTTTGCATTTGTTGTACGTATTGCATGTATTTTGCATGTATTGCATGTATTTTGCATGTACTTTGCATGTATTTTGAATGTATTGCATGTATTGCATGTATTTTGCATGTATTTTGCATGTATTTTGCATGTATTTTGCATGTATTTTGCAGGTATTGCATGTATTGCATTTATTGCCTGTATTTTTCATGTATTTTGCATGTATTTTGCATGTATTTTGCATGTATTGCATGTATTTTGCATGTATTGCATGTATTTTGCATGTATTTTGCATGTATTTTGAATGTATTGCATGTATTGCATGTATTTTGCATGTATTTTGCATGTATTTTGTATGTATTTTGCATGTATTGCATGTATTGCATTTATTGCATATATTTTGCATGTATTTTGCATGTATTTTGCAGGTATTTTGCATGTATTTTGCATTTGTTGCATGTACTGCATGTATTTTGCATGTATTGCATGTATTAAAAACTTAAGATTAGAAATCGAAATCACATGTAATAATATTTCCAAGATCAAAGACAATATCAAAAAATTAAAATCAACTCTTTTAGAATCAATTCCAGTAAATATTATCAATGATTATTAACATAGGATATCACTTGCTTTTCAAAAGAAATTTCGGTCCATCAGACAACGTAACGTTAATAAATTCAATGCACTTATCGCTCTTTCTCCAAGCAATCAGCTTTTTCAAAACAATGAGAAATGGTTCAGAAACATTTCTGATGTTGAGTTTCCTAATAACATTAAAGATTTTTTATCATTAGGCCCTAAATTTGGGGTTGGCGCTACGGAAAAGAACTTTAAAATTGGTCACTTTCTAGCGAACGTAGAGATCGAGTCTTATTAATGAGATCCCTGATGAATCCAAGAACATTATGCGGGCTAGAATCACCAACTGCATAACTACGAGGGAGCGTTTTTATATTCGCGGAATGAGCGGGTTGTAGGGGGTGATTAGGCGCATTGGGGCGTGGCCTGTGCAGCGACTCATAATTAGTCTAAATACGAAGTTTCATTGTTATTAGACAGTTAGTCTTTGAGCTATCGTCAACCAAGTAACATAAACCAAGTAACAACAGCGCGTAGAGTGTTCGCGTGGATTTTTTGACCTCTGTAATGAAGACAAGGATGGTGTATTGAGTCGAATTGTTACTGGAGACGAAACTTGGGTTCATCATTATGAACCTGAGTCCAAACAAGACTCCATGCAGTGGCATAAAAGGGCACAGCACCTCCCAAGAAATTTAAAGTGTCACAATCAGCTAGGAAACTCATGGCAACGGTATTTTGGGACTCGGAAGGAATATTTTTGATGGATTATAAAGATAAAGGTGTTTCTATAACCGGAGAATATTACGCTTCAATATTAGAGCGACTAAAAGAAGCCATTAAAGAGAAAAGACGGGAAAATTGACGAAAGGTGTGCTGCTTTTTGCACGACAACGCGCCCGTCCACAAGAGCCGCGTTGCGTTAGCTGCCCTGCATAAGGTGGGCTTCGAAATTGTGAATCAGCCACCCTACAGCCCAGACCTGGCCCCGAGTGATTATTACCTGTTTCCGAAAATGAAGAAACAGCTGCGGGGTAAAAAATTTACTGCCCATGATGAAGTCAAGGAGGCAGTTTCGGCGTATTTTGCAGGTAAAGAGAAATCATTTTTTTATGAGGGTATAAATAAATTAATTGAAAGATGTGAAAAATGTATCCGTCTTGCAGGTGAATATATTGAAAAAGAAAAATATTTTTTTTTTATTTCCACCCCTTATCCCCCATTCCGCGAATATAAAAACGCTCCCTCGTAAGTATATGTTTTGTTAGTTGTGGTACTTCGCGGACGAATATTACATTTATTGTTTACATATATTTTTTAGGAAAGATTATTAGAATTACGGTATCAAATTCTTATCCGCTAATGCATGAAGGAATTAGGCGAACTCTCCGAAGAAACAGCCAAAGATTTAGTTATTTATAACTCACTTTCTACGAAATTGTACTGTTTACCTAAAGTACATAAACATATTCCTCTTCGACCTATAGTCAGCTGTATTAATTCAACCACCTACAAACTATCCAAATTCCTTTCTCAGATTCTTACTAATGGTCTATGGGAAGAAACTAATTACAACATAAAAGATTTCATTTGTTAATATCATTAAAGAACATAAACTACCGGACCACTACATCTCAGCTTCACTAGATGTAGTGTCGTTATTCGCGAATATCCGTTTCGAGTTTGGTTGTTGAAGTAGTTAAGCATAAGTGGGACACTATCCGTGACCATACCACTTTAAATCAAACATTTTTCTTACAATTACTTCGCTTTGTTCTTAACAATTCATTTTTCAGTTTTAATGATAAATTTTATAAACAAACTTTTGGTACGCCGATGGGGTCTCCCATCAGTCCTGTTCTGGCCCTTATGGTGATGGATCACTTGCTCGACGTTGTAATCCTAAATTACGATTTCAAGTACCTTTCATCCACAAGTACGTTGACGATGTAATATGTGCTATCCCCGGAAACGAGGTACAATTTGTTCTCGATGTTTTCAATTCATTTAATGAACATTTACAATTTACTATCGAACTAGAGGAAGGGGTTGTATACCGTTTCTGGATACGAAGGTCATACGAACGGAAACCAATACTATCATCCTAGATTGGTATCAAAAACCCATTGTATTTGGAAGGTTTATTAATTATTTTTCCAATCATCCCAACAGTTAAAGTAGTAGTTGATATTTTGTAACCGTTAGCTCTTCTTTAATGACAATTTTTTACCCTTTTAAGGCACTCTTTCTGGATAATACCAGCTTTTTTGTGTTACGGCTAATGAACTTGACTATATATAATGGGACGATGGCGATGGTGAGATTCTTTACCAGGTAGCTGCTGACTACAGTCTATTTGGTTAATCGCCACATCTACACCAAGCTTCTCTTTACATAATCTGATCACTGCAATATCGGTGTTTTCGTTTTTCTCCTCGGACACTCCAAACAAACACAAATTATTACGTCTGGAGTATTGTTCGATATCATAGAGAAGCTTATGATTATTTTGCCTCATCTCTGAAAGTTTACTTTCCAGTTGATTCACCTTTTCACTATACAACTTGATTTCATTCTGAATCATGGTTACAACTTCTGTATAAATTTTAGCCACTAGATCATCGATGAATGCTTTAGAACGCAGAACTTTTTCCGCAACTTTACGAACAAGAGTTTCATCTTCAAATGAAAATGTATAATAGATCGTGTAACTCGGCTATCAGAAGGCATTATAAATGAAAGTATACGTGTATAACGCGAAAATAAAATAGGTTGCAAAACATGAGAAAGCGACTGTTCTCTACGATAGTAAATCACAGAATGAGATCTGATCGTAACGTGATACTGAGTCGTCACATCTAAAATTGCAGTAAGTACTGAAGGCAATAATTTATAGCGAAGTATGTCACAAATTCGCAAAGTCGTACCTATCACAACATCCTTATAATTGTTGTGTTATTGTGGATTTTACTAAATTCATATTTAACAACGTATGTGTTGTAGTACATTTACAAAATATTGTAATTGCAGCTATACCTACTATGTATTGCGCTTGTATTGCATGTATTGCAAATGTATTACAAATGTACTGCATGTATCGCAGGTATTGCATGTATTTTGCATGCATTGCATGTATTTTGCATGTATTGCATGTATTTTGCATGTATTTTGCATGTATTTTGCATGTATTGCATGTATTTTGCATGTGTTGCATGTATTTTGCAGGTATTTTGCATGTATTTTGCATTTGTTGCATGTATTTTGCATGTATTGCATGTATTTTGCATGTATTTTGCATATATTTTGCATGTATTTTGCAGGTATTGCATGTATTTTGCATGTTTTGCATGTATTTTGCATGTATTTTGCAGGTATTTTGCAGGTATTTTGCATTTGTTGCATGTATTGCATGTATTTTGCATGTATTTTGCAGGTATTTTGCAGGTATTTTGCATTTGTTGCATGTATTGCATGTATTTTGCATGTATTGCATGTATTTTGCATGTATTGCATGTATTTTGCATGTATTTTGCATGTATTGCATGTATTATGCATGTGTTGCATGTATTTTGCAGGTATTTTGCATGTATTGCATGTATTTTGCATGTATTTTGCATGTATTTTGCATGTATTTTGCATATATTTTGCATGTATTTTGCATGTATTTTGCATGTATTTTGCATGTATTTTGCATGTATTTTGCATGTATTTTGCATGTATTTTGCATGTATTTTGCAGGTATTTTGCAGGTATTGCATGTATTTTGCATGTTTTGCATGTATTTTGCATGTATTTTGCAGGTATTTTGCATGTATCTTGCATTTTTTGCATGTATTTTGCATGTATTTTGCATGTTTTGCATGTATTTTGCATGTATTTTGCATGTATTTTGCATGTATTTTGCATTTGTATTTTGCATGTATTTTGCATGTATTTTGCATGTATTTTGCATGTATTTTGCATGTATTTTGCATGTATTTTGCATGTATTTTGCATGTATTTTGCATGTATTTTGCATGTATTTTGCATGTATTTTGAATGTATTTTGCATGTATTTTGCATGTATTTTGCATGTATTTTGCATGTATTTTCATGTATTTTGCATGTATTTTGCATGTATTTTGCATGTATTTTGCATGTATTTTGCATTATTTTGCATGTATTTTGCATGTATTTTGCATGTATTGCATGTATTTTCATGTATTTTGTATTGCATTTATTTTGCATGTATTTTTCATGTATTTTGCTTGTATTTTGCATGTATTTTGCATGTATTTTGCATGTATTTTGCATGTATTTTGCATGTATTTTGCAGGTATTTTTGCATGTATTTTGCATGTATTTTTCATGTATTTTGCATGTATTTTGCATGTATTTTTCATGTATTTTTCATGTATTTTGCATGTATTTTGCATGTATTTTGCATGCATATTTTGCATGTATTTTGCATGTGTGCATAATTTTGCATGTGTTTTGCATGTGTTGCATGTACTGCATAATTTTTCATGTATTTTGCATGTATTTTGCATGTATTTTTTGCATGTATTTTGCATGTATTTTTGCATGTATTTTGCATGTATTTTTCATGTATTTTGTATTTTTTGCATGTATTTTGCATGTATTTTGCATGTATTTTGCATGTATTTTCATGTATTTTTTGCATGTATTTTGCATGTATTTTTCATGTATTTTGCATGTATTTTGCATGTATTTTGCATGTATTTTGCATGTATTTTGCATGTATTTTGCATTATTTTTCATGTATTTTGCATGTATTTTGCATGTATTTTGCATTTGTTGCATGTATTTTGCATGTATTTTGCATGTATTTTGCATGTTTTTGCATGTATTGCATGTATTTTGCAGGTATTTTTGCAGGTATTTTGCATGTATTTTGCATTTGTGTTGTATGTATTTTGCATGTATTTTGCATTGCATTTCATCATGTATTTTGCATGTATTTTGCATGTATTTTTCATGTATTTTCATGTATTTTGTATGTATTTTGGGTATTTTGCATGTATTTTTTATGTATTTTTGCATGTATTTTGCATGTATTTTGCATGTATTTTGCATGTATTTTGCATGTATTTTTCATGTATTTTTCATGTATTTTTCATGTATTTTGCATGTATTTTGCATGTATTTTGCATGTATTTTGCATGTATTTTGCATGTATTTTTCATGTATTTTTGCATGTATTTTTCATGTATTTTGCATGTATTTTGCATGTATTTTGCATTATTTTGCATGTATTTTCATTTATTTTGCATGTATTTTTGCATGTATTTTGCATGTATTTTGC
The DNA here is from genome assembly GCA_023690525.1 of Holotrichia oblita. Classification (NCBI taxonomy): domain Eukaryota; kingdom Metazoa; phylum Arthropoda; class Insecta; order Coleoptera; family Scarabaeidae; genus Holotrichia; species Holotrichia oblita. Next base: position 28,571,274 of record CM043021.1, read on the forward strand.
ATGTATTTTGCATGTATTTTTCATGTATTTTGCATGTATTTTGCATGTATTTTGCATGTATGTATTGCATGTATTTTGCATGTATTTTGCATGTATTTTGCATGTATTTTTCATGTATTTTGCATTATTTTGTATGTATTTTGCATGTATTTTGCATGTATTTTGCATTTTTTGCATGTATTTTGCATGTATTTTGCATGTATTTTGCATGTATTTTGCATGTATTTTGCATGTATTTTGCATGTATTTTGCATGTATGTATTTTGCATGTATTTTTCATGTATTTTGCATGTATTGCATGTATTTTGCATGTATTGCATGTATTTTTGCATGTATTTTGCATTTGTATTGCATGTATTTTGCATGTTGTATGCATGTATTTTGCATGTATTGCATGTATTTTTTGCAGGTATTTTGCAGGTATTTTGCATGTATTTTGCATTTTTTGTATGTATTGCATGTATTTTGCATGTATTTTGCATGTATTTTGCATGTATTTTGCATTTGTTGTATTTTGCATGTATTTTTCATGTATTTTGCATGTATTTTTTCATGTATTTTGCAGGTATTTTGCATGTATTTTGCATTTGTTGTATTTTGCATGTATTTTGCATGTATTGCATGTATTTTGCATGTATTGCATGTATTTTGCATGTATTTTGCATGTATTTTGCATGTATTTTGCATTTGTTGTTTTGCATGTATTTTGCATGTATTTTTTATTTTGCATGTATTTTGCATGTATTTTGCATGTATTTTGCATGTATTTTGTATGTATTTTTCATGTATTTTGCATGTATTTTTCATGTATTTTGCATGTATTTTGCATGTATTTTGTATGTTTTGCATGTATTTTGCATGTTGCATTATTGCATGTATTTTGCATGTATTTTGCATGTATTTTGTATGTATTTTGCATGTATTTTGAATGTATTTTACATGTATTGCATGTATTGCATGTATTTTGCATGTATTTTGCATGTATTTTTGCATGTATTTTGCATGTATTTTGCATGTATTTTGCATGTATTTTGCATGTATTTTTCATGTATTTTTCATGTATTTTGCATGTATTTTGCATGTATTTTGCATGTATTTTGCATGTATTTTGCATGTATTGCATGTATTTTGCATGTATTTTACATGTATTTTGCATGTATTTTGCATGTATTTTGCATGTATTTTGCATGTATTTTGCATGTATTTTGCATGTATTTTGCATGTATTTTGAATGTATTGCATGTATTGCATGTATTTTGCATGTATTTTGCATGTATTTTGCATGTATTTTGCATGTATTTTGCATGTATTTTGCATGTATTTTGCATATATTTTGCATGTATTTTGCATAATATTTTTGCATGTATTTTGCATGTATTTTGCATGTATTTTGCATGTATTTTGCATGTATTTTTGCATGTATTTTGCATGTATTTTGCATGTATTTTGCATGTATTTTGCATGTATTTTGCATGTTGCATTTTGCATGTATTTTGCATGTATTTTGCATGTATTTTGCATGTATTTTGCATGTATTTTGCAGGTATTTTGCATGTATTTTGCATTTGTGCATTTTGCATAATTTTGCATTATTGCATGTATTTTGCATGTATTTTGTATGTATTTTGCATGTATTGCATGTATTGCATTTATTGCATGTATTTTTCATGTATTTTGCATGTATTTTGCATGTATTTTGCATGTATTTTGCATGTATTTTGCATGTATTGCATGTATTGCATGTATTTTGCATGTATTTTTCAGGTATTTTGCATGTATTTTGCATGTATTTTGCATAATTTTGCATGTATTTTGCATGTATTTTGCATGTATTTTTGCATGTATTTTTGCATGTGTTTGTATGTATTTATTATGTATTTTGCATGTATTTTGCATGTATTTTGCATGTATTTTTCATGTATTTTTGCATGTATTTTGCATGTATTTTGCATGTATTTTGCATGTATTTTGCATGTATTTTTGCATGTATTTTGCATGTATTTTGCATGTATTTTTGCATGTATTTTTCATGTATTTTGCATGTATTTTGCATGTATTTTGCATGTATTTTGCATGTATTTTGCATGTATTTTGCATGCATGTATTTTGCATGTATTTTGCATGTATTTTTCATGTATTTTTTATTTTGCATGTATTTTTCATGTATTTTTCATGTATTTTGCATGTATTTTGCATGTATTTTGCATGTATTTTTCATGTATTTTGCATGTATTTTTCATGTATTTTGCATGTATTTTGCATGTATTTTGCATGTATTTTGCATGTATTTTGCATGTATTTTTCATGTATTTTGCATGTATTTTGCATGTATTTTGCATGTATTTTGCATGTATTTTGCATGTATTTTGCATGTATTTTGCATGTATTTTGCATGTATTTTGCATGTATTTTGCATGTATTTGCATGTTTTGATTTTTTGCATGTATTTTTGCATGTATTTTGCATGTATTTTGCATGTATTTTGCATGTATTTTGCATGTATTTTGCATGTATTTTGCATGTATTTTGCATGTATTTTGCATGTGTTTTGCATGTATTTTGCATGTATTTTGCATGTATTTTGCATGTATTTTGCATGTATTTTGCATGTATTTTGCATGTATTTTCATGTATTTTTCATGTATTTTGCATGTATTTTGCATGTATTTTGCATGTATTTTGCATGTATTTTGCATGTATTTTGCATGTATTTTGCATGTATTTTGCATGTATTTTGCATGTATTTTGCATGTATTTTGCATGTATTTTTCATGTATTTTTCATGTATTTTTCATGTATTTTGCATGTATTTTTCATGTATTTTTCATGTATTTTGCATGTATTTTTCATGTATTTTTGCATGTATTTTGCATGTATTTTGCGGGTATTTTGCATGTATTTTGCATGTATTTTGCATGTATTTTGCATGTATTTTTCATGTATTTTTCATGTATTTTTCATGTATTTTGCAGGTATTTTGCATGTATTTTGCATTTGTTGCATGTATTGCATGTATTTTGCATGTATTGCATGTATTTTGCATGTATTTTTGCATGTATTTTGCATGTATTTTGCATGTATTTTGCATGTATTTGGCATGTATTGCATTTATTTTGCATTTATTTTGCATGTATTTTGCATGTATTTTGCATGTATTTTGCATGTATTTTGCAGGTATTTTGCATGTATTTTGCATTTGTTGCATGTATTTTGCATGTATTTTGCATGTATTGCATGTATTTTTCATGTATTTTGTATGTATTTTGCATGTATTTTGTATCTTGCATTTATTGCATGTATTTTTCATGTATTTTGCATGTATTTTGCATGTATTTTGCATGTATTTTGCATGTATTTTGCATGTATTTTGCATGTATTTTGCAGGTATTTTGCATGTATTTTGCATGTATTTTTCATGTATTTTTCATGTATTTTGCATGTATTTTGCATGTATTTTGCATGTATTTGGCATGTATTTTGCATGTATTTTGCATGTATTTTGCATGTATTTTTCATGTATTTTTCATGTATTTTTCATGTATTTTGCATGTATTTTGCATGTATTTTGCATGTATTTGGCATGTATTTTGCATGTATTTGGCATGTATTTTGGCATGTATTTTTCATGTATTTTGCATGTATTTTGCATGTATTTTGCATGTATTTTGCATTTGTTGCATGTATTTTGCATGTATTTTGCATGTATTGTATGTATTTTGCATGTATTTTGCATGTATTTTGCATGTATTTTGCATATATTTTGCATGTATTTTGCATGTATTTTGCATGTATTTTGCATGTATTTTGCATGTATTTTGCATGTATTTTGCATGTATTGCATGTATTTTGCATGTATTTTGCATGTATTTTGAATGTATTGCATGTATTGCATGTATTTTGCATGTATTTTGCATGTATTTTGCATGTATTTTGAATGTATTTTGCATGTATTTTGCATGTATTTTGCATGTATTTTGCATGTATTTTGCATGTATTTTGCATTTATTGCCTGTTGCATTTTTCATGTATTTTGCATGTATTTTGCATGTATTTTGAATGTATTTTGCATGTATTTTGCATGTATTTTGCATGTATTTTGCATATATTTTGCATGTATTTTGCATGTATTTTGCATGTATTTATTGCATGTATTTTGCATGTATTTTGCATGTATTTTGCATATATTTTGCATGTATTTTGCATGTATTTTGCAGGTATTGCATGTATTTTGCATTTATTGCCTGTATTTTTCATGTATTTTTGCATGTATTTTGCATGTATTTTGCATGTATTTTGCATGTATTGCATGTATTTTGCATGTATTGCA
>CM043021.1:28576100-28673993 GCA_023690525.1 Holotrichia oblita
AACAATCGTCCCCATTCCTTTGCTTTGTACTCTTTGTTGTCGCTTCTCGCTTAAAATAGTAATAGAATAGGGGATACACATGTCGAGCTCTGAAAATTTATACACACAATTAAAAGTGCGCTACTAGTTGCAAGTCGAGTTTACTATACAATACGTTGAACCATAAAGTGTCTCGAACAAGAGACTTGTACGGAGTAACTTCTCACGTTTGCTCGGCTTCCACCACCTTAAACCTTGAATACTTGTAAGCAACGCGAACAGAGCTAATCTAAAACTAACCCGAAAAGCTTATTTGAAACTCCTATCACGTTTCTAATTAGCGATTATCTATCAACCGATATAATCACTTCGTTATACCAAGATAAAGTTCTAATAAAACTTTGTGAAGTACATGCTTTCTCTCGTGGTATTTGGTGTATTTAATCATATGGAATGAATCATACAAATTCTAAGAAGAACAATTACGCTAGAGGTTCCTATAATTACAATATGCGGCTTATTACTCCCTCGTTTCTTGTTAATTTACATTACTACTTAATATCTTGTAGCTTTCTTTAAGCGAAATAGAAAAACAAAAGTAATAGAATAATTAAATGTAGTTATTTACTAGTTTAACTCTTTTATCTGTAAAATAAAGGAATACAAAATATCCATATAACTGAAAACCTTAGATTGTTGAGTCAATTTAGTTTGTTTCTTAATAATAAGTATTACATCTACTTAAGTTCTATGCTTTTGACATATCTACGCGACATTCGAGCAGAAGTAGGATTTTTGGTATTACATATTGTGGATATACTATTAAAATCTATTATGTAGCCATTCCATTTAAGAACCAGCTATCAGTGAATCCGCAGCTAATTCTTGTTTGGCTGATTATTCTTTTTTCAAAAACGTTCGATATCAATAGAGAAATCCAAATTATCGGCATACATCATCAGTAATAGTAACCTTATGCTTGTTATCTTTGTATGCGCAACGTTTCTCTTAGAATAATGATATAAATGTAGAAAAAAGCAACGGTAAAAAATAATTTCTTTGTATTAAACCCTCTGGCATTGTTAACGGAATCTGTCTTCGTCTCTACAGATGCATTATCTTACGTCATTTGAGGATTCTAATCACCTTCGGTTTCGTATCGAAGGCTCTTTTGAAGTCAACAAAAACTAACTCAAGAATGTGGGTGTTATGTTAATATTAACAGCAGCTTTCAAAACATAAATTATCCAAACTCACCTTATCTTACCAAAACCGCAATCATTCTTGGCTAAAAAAATCTTGCATTGCACACATCTTCTGTACAAAATCGAAGAAACAGTGGCGTTCTTTATAGATATGCCACGATAATTAATTATATATTTGATCTCTCTTTATATATGTACATATATTAAATTTAGGTTTTACTTCGACCCACCGTATAGGTAGATCTTCGAATAATAGTAACTTATTAAAGTAGTAAGTCAATTAAATAAATAGTGATTTGATGTTTATTCTGTCAGGGCATAATACTTTTCCCACTGTAAGTTTATTTAAGTTGTGTAAAAGTTCCTCTATGGTAATGTCAATGTCCATATCGGAATGCAGTACTGATATAGAACTGCTGATAAGCGTGTGTGGAAGGATTCTCTAAACATAAATTTTAACAAAACGGCATACTACTCGCTAGGTGTTGTGCTCTATTATCGCTGCCTTTTTTAGAGAAGCGTCTAATTGCTTTAGAAAATAATTTTGGGTTTTTCAGTCCAACGCCAATACCGTCAAAATTCTCCGTTGTTTATCGGATATTCGTTCAACTTCTCCTGTGTTCCATTATTGCATTGTCATTCTGCACTTTAGGTCATACCCTTCTTCGCCGTGGCATTATTTTTGTATCTTTACAGAAATGAGACTCAGCTTGAACCGAATTGCATGATAGTGCAGCTTTCTTTAATGCCAATATGACCTTATGCACTTATGGTACCAATATTTTTTCTGATTTTGTTTTTTTTTTAATGTGTGGTGGGTGCTTAGTTGCAGTGACTCCGTAAGCTGTATTACTTGTCTGGCTATCACTGCAACTCTTGCGGTGTAGTTTAGTGTGTGTAAGTTGTATTTAAATGGCTTTGTGACAGCATCATATCGCCTTTTATGACGCCGCGCTGTTAATCACTTTGCTCCCAACAGCGAATGGCCAGTCGATTTGGGATTAAACTCTCTGAAAAAATGTCACCGTCCCTCCAGAGAACAATAGTCAGCCGCCTAGCCACTGCGGCCATCGACCCGTTTTAATATATATATGCAGTTTTTTTTTTCGTTTCCCTTCGTTTCATCTGAATATATATATTGCCTAGCTAGCTCTGCATCTGTCCAAGTTGCGGGAGAATAGTGCAGCATATCCGTAACAGACATCCTATACATACATATGTACAATCTACAGGTGAATCGCTTTGTGTTCTAGCATTAACAAGTAAACACCCACAATTCTTCAATACCTCTAACGGCTTTTCACCTCTTACTTTAACTGATGGATACGCACACTTTTACGTTTAAAACGCTTTCAATCTAAATTAAAAGTATTGTTCAAGCTTAGTAATCAAAGTTTCATTTAACATTTCTACGCCGAAAGCAATATCTTCGGTTGGTTTCCAGTAACTGTATATTGTAAAATATCTTTTTTCTTTACAATGACTCATAATTCATAAATTTATTTTTATTCCGTTTATGTTCCTAAAACAGGCTGTCAGAATTTGATATGTTTCATTTCTTTCAGCAGCCACTTGTTGGTTTTTGTCAGGATGTTCATTTTTCCAGTTTTTTTGGGGAGCATATCAACTAATGTTTCAATATTTAATCTTAAGGACTCAATTTATACCACAGATTGTGAAGCGGTTTTATTCATGCTGTTTTCCTAATCTTTGCTTGGATTTCTTGTCCATTTCTTGTAAGACCACTCTCAATATATTGTAATGTGAAATTTGATTTATAATACAATTAAGAAAATTCGAGTTTTCATTTTTTTAAATTAATCTCAGGAGCTCGTGAATTCTTAACTCTACAGCAGGTGTAGAGAACAGAATATGAGAGCTTATTGTACGTTGAAAAACACCCAAATGAAAAAAATTGGAAGTTACTAAAAACAAAATTAAAAGTCAGGAAGATGTTTTACAGAAAAAAAAATATTCAATTCAATAAACCTATAAAAATTTGTTTACACTATTCAGAAATACGTGGTAATTACCACAAACTAATTTCAACCTGTTTAAAATCTTTTTTGGAAATTAAAAAAATGTTCCCAATTTAAGTTGGGACTTTTGTATACAAAAAAAAATGTCTGAATTTTTTTGTTTAATTTAAAAAAAATAATTTTTACCTTTTTACTCAATTTACTAAAAAAAATTATTTATAAATTTTTCAAATATTATTTTTCGACTTAGATCTTATAAAAAAAATTATTTTTCCTAAATTCTTTTAGAACTTAAAACTAATTAAAATTAAATTACCTTATCTTACTTGTGTGAGTGTGTGTGTGAAATTTCGAAAACTTTCTGTCTTTCCACGCCTACACGGATGGTGGATGCAGAGACGTCTCTTTCGTAGGGATAATTTAGATGTTTTAAAGTACCTACTTTTAATCGCAAGTAATCGTTTACTTGGGTCCAACGGTGCACCGTGCTTATTTAATAAATGTTACGTAGAGCAAACGTTCAGTTCAACAATCTATGCAAAAAGAGGAAGTTTGTTGCTATCGCACGGGTTGTTATAGATGTTTTGCAATTGTCTCTCAATCTCCTATAAAATTACCTTCCGATAGACTTTTGTCAATAACGGTACTTAACGGTCGTTGATGGTTTAATTTCTACAAGTTCGATCAAAAATCGTGTTATACAGGGTCACCGTAAAGTTTAATAAGACCCCTGCTGACCAACACCCCCCTTCTACGTCAGATGGCTACTCAGCCAGAACACGACATCGACCCGTACATATGCGACGAAAATTAGGGTCAGCGTTCACCCTATAGCGTCGACACTTAAAACTCTGCAGCTTCACTACCCAATCCCTGATTTCATAGTTTCAGGGCAACGGTCGTGGCGGGAGTAGACTTCGTACATAAGGGAGGATGCTCGGGCGTAGGCATGGGCATACACTCTGGTGTCCGGCCGCTAACTGTCGGAATATACGGTGGGTAAGGCACCCTACGGCACTTACCTTGAGAACTCTGCAGCTGCACTACCCCATCCCTGGCGGCCACACTTAGGACAACGAGCGTGGCGAGGGGATTTGGCGAAGATAGGGGAGGACAAAAGTCGGTTCGTCGAGGAGTAGTCCGCCCGCTGGTTGTCTGGTTGGGAAAACCTTAGGTTTCATCCTAAAACAACTCGGTGCTTCTGGGAGCCTACAGTTTCACTGTAGCTGCCGCGGAAACTTGATCGCCGGAGGGCGAAAAAGTTGGCGCGGTTGGCATGGGGTAGGGCTTCGCCCCGGCCGTCCCCGTAGTTCAGGCTTAATTCACGGGCAGGCTGGTTGTGTGGTAGTGTCTCTTACATGAACCTGGACTCTATCATGTGTTGTTCTTATGTAATAGTCAGAAATACCATACTAACTTTTGTTGCAATATATGCCGCAACTCATTTAAATTATTTGGTATCTTTTCAATTTTTTTACGGTCCACATAATCCCAAACATGTTCCATAATATTTAAGTCCGGGCATTATGACGGTCAGACCATAGAGCAAACGATTTTCTTCTCTTGCAGTTGACTTAAATAGTTCTTGATGGCTACACACCCATGTAATCCCGATTTCTTCAAAGACCAGCATGTACTGGCGTGCCTGCAGCTTCTTCTAACTCTCACGCCAGTTCCGTGCTTACTTTCTTTCTGTTTCTTAGAGCTATTACTTTCAAACAGTACCTTCGCTCTGGTAATTTTTTCGGTCCTTTTTATTTGTCACATTCTTCAATACTATATAAGAATTACGATTTTTAAGTATTATTTTCCATTTGCGTGTTGGCATAGCATTACCAGATTCATGTAAATCGTAAATATCCTTACGATTAAAAATATATTAGGAAATACTGCCAAAACTCTGACCAGTACATAAATTTTTAAAAATATACCGATGTGCCTCTTTCTTTCGCACAGTAGAACACCTGAAATAAATACCAAAGAATCTTGTGTAACTCACCTAGTATTAATTCAGCTTTCCACATTTCTCCTGTTACCGAGGGAAAAACTAATTTAATAATAACAATAATAATAACACGACGGTGTGCGCCTACAATGGATATAATTTAATTCGCCGTGTTTGTAATGCAAGAAATACACCGGGAGTAATGAAATTAAAATAGCTCGGCAGATAAAGTAACACGGAAGGAAAATGGAGAATCTAGAATGAAACAACAGGGGAAAAAGAAGAAGTGCACAAAAACAAGAAAAGCCGACGAGGTGTATTACTATAACACGGTATTATTTACACTTTATAAGAATTCCAAGAGAATATTCGAACACCTAAGAAATTCCAGACAGGTATATCATAAGTTCGAGGTGTGTATTAATGTAGTTTGTAAAACTTTATAAACCCTCCGTTACGCTCCTATATACGACGAAAATTTAATCAACATATTACAATATGAGCAATATACAGCAGAGAAGTCGAGCTAAGAAAACGTGATTATCAGGGCGAGGTGCTTTTCTGATTTTTTTGTTCCTTCAGTTCCTCTTCTCTTCGGCAAAATTTTTTCCAAATTAAAAATGTTCGCCAACTACTTAGCGAAAGACTTTTAAACTTTCCTTGAATAGTTTACTCACCTGGGAGCTATTAAACTTCTGTGTTGCTGTGTCGCAACGGAGTTATAAAGTCGTAAATAAATGTGTTATACACTACGCTGTATAACAGGAAAAGGAAGAATTATATAGAGAGCAACGCCTGGATAATTTCATGGTGTTGGTTACAGGTGAAAAAGAATGAATAGCGAATGCTAAAGTTAAGTATTTTGATAAAAATACTGATAAAAATGATTTTTTGTCAAGCTTCTCAAGTTTATTAACCTGAAGATGCATCTGATACACCTTTGTATATAACTAAATTTGTACGCGTCGTTTATTGTGTTTGTATGTAATACGAATGCTTCTTGTAATACCATAAACATTTTTTTAACAATACGGGAATATGATATATTATCAGTACTAATGCACCACTTGCACTGATTAGGAATACATTCTTGTATACTTTCAATATATATTCAAGAAGTTATAGCAAAGTCAGTGCTAAGATATATTTTCTATGTTTTCGTATACAGAATTGTACACAAGTTTGTAAAGTGAACGTTTTCTAGGAAACACCTTCACATAATACAAGGAATGGGGTAAATATTGGCAAGAAATTAACGACCAATACTCCAATATTGGCGAAGATTTTCATACATGCAAGTAGAATACGGTTTTGTTAAAATATTGCTTTATTGGTCCAATGCCAATGGTAATGGAATATTCTGCTGCATTAAATTAATATTAGCAATAAATATGGACCACATTCTGCATTCAGTACTTATATAATAGTAATCGTCCTATATTGCCAATATCTGAAAAAATCCTAATGGAATATTGGCACAATATCAATATATAATGATATCGAAAGCTTCCAAGATCCGAGTCTCTGTTATGAGGGTTTCTGTGTTTTCACCGCGTCATAATAAAGTATATATGTTATGTTCAATTATGGTCTGTCTCAGACAGTTTTCTCTCCGACACGTATCAGTAGTACCAGTCGTGCATTGACAATATATTTGTTAAAACTGATTTTACTTACAATGTTTGCAGTAACTAAACTAATAAACGTTTATTTGGTTCGACTAAGATTGCTAGTTTTACCTACGCGCTGCAGTTAGTAGATTGGAGTCATATTTATCTGGAAGATGACCCTGACGATAAACTTGGATCATTTTATAACACATTTAGTTATTTTAATGATTCATTTCCCATTAAAAAATGAGCCCGTAGGCAATCAAAGCATTGGATCTCGAGGGGTATTCGTATATCGTCTCAGACTAAACGAGAATTGTTTCAACTTTGTAAATTGTTTCCAAACGAACCTGTCCTATTACAAAAAAAAACTGCTATTTTGAAGATAGTTGTGCAGAAAGCAAAAAAACTTGATGTACAAAAGTCTATTACAAGTTCAACTAATATAATTAAATCGACATGGGATATTATCACACTGGAAACAAGGTCTTTTTCAAATGTAACCAATATTGAATTAAAGGATAATAAGGGTGAGAGAATAATTAGTCCTCGGGGGATATGTCAGTTTTTCAATAACTATTTTGTATCAGTAGCAGATACTGTGCGGTCTAACAGTGCCAACAACATTTCTACTCAGAACTGTCAATTTTCAAATTTGATTACTCCTTCAACAAGTTCATTTCTCTGATCTCCAACAACAGTTAATGAAATAAAACATACAATTATCAACCTCAACAATACTATGACTACTGGTCATAATGAGATTCCTCTAAAAATCATAGATACGGTAGTGGACTTCATCACTCAGCCACTTGAGAACATATTTAACAAATTCATTGAAAAAGGAAAGTACCGACTTTTGTTCAGAATCTCTGAAATCTTACCATTACATAAAAAAATGTGATAAGCAATTAGTTGAAAACTATAGACCGATTTCGATTTTTCCAGCGTTGTCAAAAATTTCGGAAAGGTTGTTGGATTACTTGGTACAAAATAAGTTCCTATCTAATAGTCAACACGGTTTCATACATAGAAGATCTACTACAACTGCACTACAAAACATTATCGAGAGGGTTTTAAGAAGTTTGAATGCAAATAGGTATGTTGCTTGTGTCAGTTGTGATTTGTCAAAGGCGTTTTACTTGGGAACCATAATCTGTTGTTACATTTATCGCTTTATGGTATCAGAGGAGTTCCACTAATCTTCTTTGCATCGTACCTGAAACAGAGGAAATACACTGAGATAGACCATGTTGGCAGCGGCAGCACCAATGTTGATTCCTACCGATCTGACCTTGTTGACTACAATTGCGGCGATCCTGGGGCCCCTTTTATTTAATTTATTTATTAATGACCTTCCACAACACATATCGGGTTCTGTCACTCTTTACGCTGATGACACAAGTCTAATTGTGACAGGCGATACAGTTCAGGAGTTACATAACAACTGCTCCATAGTGATTGGTGAACTTTCAAAGTGGTTTCAGGATAATAAACTTATGATCAATGTAAATAAAACCAACGTACTGTTTTTTAATGCAAGTGAACAATTGCGAATAACTGTTCACAACTTGTTCCTGACATCTGTTTCGAGTTGCAGATTGTTGGGAGTCACGTTTGATAGTAGATTGCAGTCGGGCCTCCATTTGAAAACAATATATCCAAAATTAAAAAAAGGTCTTTTTGTTCTGGTGGAAATGAGGAAGATGTGTGACATTAATGCACTGACTATGATATACTACGCCCTTTTTAATTCACATCTTACTTACGGCTTACTTTTTTGGGGTTCTGAAAATAATTTAAAATAATAATAATAATAATAATAAACGTCTTTATTGTACCATAAAATTATAAAGAAACACAAAAGAACACAAAAGTCTATGAAAATTATATTAGGTACAACCAGTAGGCGTGATCCAGCTATAGCTGTTCTATCCAACCTACAGTATATGCAAGTAACTAAGACTACTGTATGCCTAAAACTAAAATCAAAAAGCAAAAGAAACTAGAATACGCTCTGTTTGAATGCTATATATATATATAATGCACGAATAAGAGCAAATAATTAAAAAAAAATCAAAATTGAATGCATCACGCCGTACTGCAATATCAATGATTTACTGCCCAAGAAATAAAGCATTACGAAGCTTAGACCTGAATGTATGCACAGACAAACATTTCCACTCACAGTTCAAAATATTATATTTAGAATAAATACCATAAGAAAATGAACGAGTAAATAATGACGTTCTAAAATAAGGAGGTGATATTAAACCACGAAATCTAGTAGTGATGTTGTGAACATCGGAGCGGAAACGTATTTTGTGATAAAGGTATGGTGGGGTTTTATTCAATAATATCCTATGAAATAGCGTGCATATCTGAAGTTCGCGCCTATTAGCCATATTAAGCCAATTCAAATCAACAGGTCTATGAGAAACATGCTCAAATTTTCTGATCTAAAAATCACTTTTTCTGTTGTAAAAAAGCCATCAGAATAACCTACAATACAGAACATCATGTAGACAGTATAATACATATAGTATTGACACATCGAAAAAAATCATAATTAGAGTAGGCTATGCGAATGGATTGTTACTTTAGCCACTTCCACATAATGACATGTATTCCTTGACATTTAATTTGAGGTTATAAACTTTGGTCATTGGTTATAATAAAATGTCAAATAATAAATGTCATTATGTGGTAGTAATAAAGCAACGATCAAAAACATTTACATAGCCTACACTAATTATGTTTTTTTTCGATGGCACGTTAGTTAACACATTTATTATAAATATATTTCTTAAATGCTGAAACAGAGTTTTAGATTTAATCCTCACTCACTATTAAAACTATTGCATAGTTGTACATACATCATAAATATATTTCTTAAATACCTAAAGATAATTTTAGATTCTGCTCACTATATTGAAACTATTGCGTAGACATACAATATGAATATATGTATGTATGTACATATGTATATATTTCGCAAAGCCGTAAAGAGAATTTTAAATTTAACCCCTACATTGTTGAAAACATTGTTTATACTATAGTTACTATTAAGTTTATTTTAAATAACCATGGTATTCAGGCGACAATTGGAAACTTGTTCAGACTTTGAAAAGCTAGTGCTTAGAAATAGTTTCTGTAAAAGAATTAGTGTCTTTGATAACAGATAATAGCAACTATAAAAGAAATAAAAGACATTGTGTTAAATGTCAATAATATCTTACACGACATAGGAACGATCCTTTGATACCTAGACATAGAACGTCCTTATATGAGAAGTCGCCATCATTTATATGCTTAAAGATGTATAGCGCCTTACCTGAACATTTGAAATCTATAGCCTCTTACAAGTCATTTAAAACTGCTGCACGACAATTTTTGCAGCAAAATTGTTTTTATTCACTGGCAGACTATTTTGGCAACTAGTTTTTATTCTATTTATTGACATTTTTTTGATTGTATGTATTTAGCTATATGTTGTCTGATATTTTGAAAATGTTTGTTTTTTTATATATATATATAGTTTTCATATTTGCTGTAGTATTTGCTATGTATACACTGACGCATCAATCCAATATTTATTGGCTTTTGAATAAAGGATATTATTATTATTATTATGCACTTTAGTGGAAACAGAAAAAATATCAATTTCAGCAGCTGAGATAAAGACTAAAGTACTGCAAGCAACTACTAGGACAATTATAAACTGATGGGAAAGATATTCACCCCTGTGGTTTCTATGACTCTTTTGATCAAATAATCTAATTACTTTCAGATGTGAAGCACTTACACAAAAAAATCATCGACATTGTTAAATACTACGTGAACCGGAAAAAATGTTATTTATGCTATTCTATAATATATGTTCTTCCACTATTTTCAACATTTCAGAGCATTCTGTATACGTTATACGCCGTGCCTTGTTAGAATACAGATGGAAGGTAACAACGAATACATCATGCACTGGCTACAGTGTTCGCTTATAAATTTGAATTCAGCACAGAGAGACCAAACGCCGGTATACCGGTCCAAAGTGTCGGATTGTAAGAGACATCAATCAAGGTACCACATACGTAAAGGGAATGACATATTTACATATTACCTAACGGTACATATGTGTTGTTATATTACGGTCGTATAGCCATGGAAAAGGAGTGAATGATGAATAACTTTCGAAGAGACGCAATGTAGGGTTTTTAAAATGTACGACGAAACGATGTCTCGTTTCTAAATTAAGCGACGGCGACGACATCTGCACGGTTTGTTGTTTTTCGAAGGCACTACTAGAAAGCGCGCTCTGGGCAATATATACACGATCATAATACACGCGAAATGAGACATTTTTCGAATGTTTCAGCAATGGGTCGAAACGTGTTAAGCGCTTCTTATCTCTCGCCATATACGCTTTCTCACCGGTGATGAATGATGTATACTTCATTTCCAACAGAGCTGATGGTGGAATATCGTTTCTTCTTCTATTTTATTTCGGATCAAAGAGAGACAAGCACGATGTGTTTCCTCTACTAAATGGTATTGTTGGAAATTGGACGTGGAATATGAGCACTTACGCTATATTTGCTTGTTGCGAATGTTATTTCAACGCGTTAGATTCACAGCAGAATGTGAATGTATAAAATATGTGTTCGTACAAGTAATATTCAGATATTATTTATTCTGCACCATAGACGGGTGAAGTGAATGTATACAGGGTACGCCAGCACGAGACTCTAATATAGGAAATTAATAAATATTGCGATTTGATGTTTTGCAAGTAATGATTTTGCGCTATGCGCTTTTATTAAAAAAAAAAAATTAGATATCTGCCTATACTTTTCTTTTGTTGATTTATATTGTTGGGACAAATCTAAGATTACTTTGTATAATTGACCTGGCTTTTAAAACTAATCATTTTGAAATTATTTCAAATTTTGTAAAAAAGAACTAGAGCTGTGGGCTCTTATAGAAAACTTATTAACCATGTTGTATCAACTGTTGTCTTATAAATTTTAGAAAACTATACCAATTGTTCAAAAAGTCGAAACATTTGATCTAGGAAATGTCGATACTTTTTAAATAGTAACTAATATTCTTTAGTTCTATTGTATAATGCGTTGACAATAAGAAGAAAAAAGGGCAACATGTCAAATTGCAATGTTTATTAGTTTCCTACATTCTTTTAATTGAATCGCGTTCTAACATACCTTGTACACAGTCCAGTCAAATTCTTAGACAATCTTAATAACTGTAGGCGTCATAAAAGAATGATTTTACCATCTTCAATCCGTTTCCGCTTTACAATTATTGGTGAAAACCAAAATTGATTGCTTTTTGTTCGTAAAACATCGATTTTCCTTTCGATTTAGCTATTACTAGTCTATTTATTAAAATAAAAATAAATAATGTTCACGTTCTTCGCCCAATAAGTTTTATTTAGGTGGAATTAACACTTTTTTATTATTAAAATTCTTATAGTGAATGAACTTACAGAAACTATTCAGATCACTTCCTTGTTACATTCTATTTAATACTGTATATTTTAGTGGTTTAGTAGTATTTTTAGTATCATGGCGGTATTGTTTGGTAATTATACACAGAAATCCTACTTCTATAAACACAACAGAGTAGCTAACATTATCAACAAAGAACTAAGGAGAATGCATATGGCATTTAAAGACGGATATTACATATTATATGCCAGAAGATCAGGAAGTATGGATATATTGGAAGAAGATAATAGCTGACAAACCCATACCGAATAATGTTCCAGACCTAGTGTTGACCATTAAAGAAGATATCCAGAGATCCAGATAATAGACATTGTGATACCTCTCTGTAATAATATGTCCCAAACATACACTACCGTCCATATTAGTTCGGACACCCGGTAAAGTTATGAAAACGCTTCTATAAGACAATGTAATTTCCTTGAAATATAAATAATATGTTTATATTTAGATTCCTTATGACGTTTCTTAACCAATTCTAAGCATATAATCAATGAATATCGGTTCGAATATCATTAAGTAAATATTATATTATATGGCACATCGGTACGAAATTCTTCGCTAATCCGATAATCCGCACCGCTATGAATAGAATTACGATGCAGACAAAATTGCAGGTAATACACTTAAGAAACATATTTGTGCACCCCACAAAGGGTGCTGTGTACCAATGAAAGCGTTAGTTTTAAAATAAAATTGCTCGCGAAAGCATTGGTAATTTGAGCGTAGTGTTTCGTGTGAGTTTTATTAAAAAAACATTAAAATGCCGAGAGGAAAGCCAAGAAGTTTAGAAAACCGTGAAGGATATAGTGTGCGGGAAATTTCTGAAAAGACTCGGATTAAAAAATCTACAGTAAGTGATATCATTCGGAGATTTCAACGCACAGGCAGTTTAAGATGTCAGGGACGGACAGGTCGGAAGCGAATAACATCTTCTGCCGATGATGAACGTATTAAGTTACTGAGTAAGCGAAATAGGAGAATGACAGCACCAGAAATTACCGCGGAGATGAATCGGGGACGAGTACGAGAAATTTCCGTTACCACGGTAAAAAGAAGGTTAAAAGCTGCAAATCTTCACGGCCGTATTGCAATGGGCTCAAGAACATCAAACTTGGACATTGGATGAATGGAAAAGAATTTTATGGACCGACGAATCGAAATTTGAGGTATTCGGTCAATCAAGGTGCACTTTTGTAAGAAGAGCGAAAGGCGAAAGAATGCTGCGCGATTGCATAGTATCAACAGTGAAGCAAGGGAGAAGTTCTGTGCTTGTTTGGGGATGTTTTTCTCACGCCGGCACAGGGAGTTTGAAGCGAATCGAAGGTATCTTACGAAAAGAGGGATATTTACAAATCTTGCGAGAAAACGCAATACCATCGGGACAAAGCTTAATCGGCGAAAATTTTATATTTATGCAGGATAACGATCCCAAGCACTCTGCAGTAATATGTAAGACCTTTCTACAACGTGAGCAGGAAAAGAAATCATTAAAAATAACGACATGGCCGCCGCAAAGCCCCGATATCAACCCCATCGAGCTGTTGTGGGATGACATGAAGCGAAGGGTCCAAAAAAAAGCTCCTACGTCAACAACTCACTTGTGGAGCATATTACAAGAGGAATGGAATAGTATTCCAAAGAGAGTCCTGGAAAAACTCGTGGAACGGATGCCTCGTGTTGTACAAGCTGTGCTCAAGCTGCGCAAGAGGAGGTTTCTTCGACGAAGGAAAAATTTAAGTTTTCTTCTATTTTTTTTGTTAGAATTGGTTTAATTTCTACTATTATACTTTGTAAATATGGATTAGTTATGGTCTAATAAAAATTTTCAGTTTTGATTTAAATTACTTTGTGTATTTCTCTTTCTTTTAATTTTTCTTGACTGTCCGAACTAATATGAACGGTAGTGTACATGCAAAGAATTAATAAACGCCTGCCCTTAGTCGACGAACTAAACCAGATGTGGAACATAAAAATAGTGACGATCATTCCAAATGTGTTGGGAGCTAAAAGTAAAATCAAAAAGAAACTATTTGCAATCCTGAAAACTATATCTATTAACAACAATATGTACAAAATACTCCAAAAATCTGTGGTTCTTGACGCGTGCAGTATAGTCAGAAGCACAGATATTTGCAGTTTGTTCGTGACAGCCATTTTGTCTTTTAAGAGTCCGATGAACTACTCTGCCACCAGATATAGAAAATATCTGTAAATTTATGAATACTAATGATAATAAATTTTTATTACGCATGAACAAAAAAAAATAAAGTACACAGTTAAAAATTTAGTGTAAATAATTAACACTAGGCGATGTTTATACAGGTTCACTCTTTTTAGAGTAAAATATTAACATGGAGTGCACAGGTAAATTTTAGAGTAAACATCTCTCTACGTAGTGTAAACACATTTACTCTACTAACACTGTTTTCATAAGAAACTGTACACTATCTTCTACCGTCTTTGTTTGCATGTATACTTGCTATCCTTTACTGCTCGATTTAGTATGAAATTACTATTAGAGGCAATTTAAAATACAAATACATCCGCATCCCACAAAAGTAAGCCATACTGCAAATGTTACCCAAAGTATGCAAAATATAGCACTTTAAGAGTTTGCAATGGTAGTGATGAAGTTGGCGCCGACCACGCATACTCAACCAGCAGCTTATGCGAGACATCCTCATAATTTATTAAACAAAAACGATTACACGCATTGTATAGCTTCTGAATTCGTTGGCTTGTAGCAACATCTAGAGAAGGTCCACAAACTACGTCACAGTAGTTAAAATGTGATGATACAAGAGTATTTGATAAACATTTTTTTAAGAGACAGACCAATACAATTACTAACGTGACTCCTAAATCTAAGATCTGAATCTATAACAAATCCAGGATTTTTAACGGAAGAGGTAAGGTCACTCTAGAGTCAAGCAATTTAAAATTTGTTAGATGCATTCTCTAAATCAGCCTTTTCCCCAAATAGTATAGCCGATGTTTTATTAACATTATATTACACTAGATTATAACCTTTCAATTATTAGAATGTTCGGATAAGGACATTAATTATTTCCGTTTCCTAAATCTGATATAATGTAAGAACAGAATTAAGTTCACATTGAAATTTAAATATTTTAAAAACTATTATAGACAAGCCTAGTATACTATTAATAATGATCGATCTAGAATTATTTTCTGTATTCAATGCTCATGTCATAAATACTATTTGAGAAAAATTAATACACACATACTAACGTGCTCATGTTCTATATACTTGATTCACCTCTATTCATATATGTATTACAATTGAGTAACAGGTAAGCATAGTATCTAGAGGAACTGCTAACAGATTTGACAGGTTGGTTGAAAATTTCGTACCTAGCAATAAACCTGCAAAATGCACTTTGTAGTACTGATTTAAAAACTACCACAAAAGGTTTTTGCCTCACTAGCAGAATAGATATCCGACGGGTGTGCAATATCCGAATTTACCAGCAGCCAATCGAATATAGTGAAGAATTTGCTATCCCAAATCCACCTGAACCTTGGAATTTGAAGAAAAATGTGAAGGAGACGGTGCTCCAAATGATGACATTCAATTCGCATAGGAAACAGACAGTAATCCAGGTCAAATCAGATAGAACATACTAGCTCAAAAAGGGATCTTGGTATGCTTAGTGCGTTACAAGAGAAAAATATAGTATACAAGATGCAATACAATACAATATAGTGTGATGACTAAGGTTATATCAATTTGTGGAGACCCAGACAAGGACTGCGGATGAGGTACGTAAAATGCTGTTGTTTTCTGTATGAATAGGACACCCATGTACGGCATCATCACTACATCTAAAAGGAATGAGCACTAGGTCAAACACTAACCAACCACTAATTCATCCTAAGCTTTGGATTATAACGGAGAAAATTATTGTATTTGAAATATAAATTTTGGAATCTTAGTGCAGCAAGATTGGAAAGAGCATATTTAAAAGCACGGAGAGCTTTCAAAATAATTTTGATCCATTTTCTTTTAAACATCAAAGCTAAAACTTAGAAGGAAATTGTAAACTAAGTACTCAATGCCTACACAAAAATTGAAAGGGTCTTTAAAAACTATTTAAAATACAATTGTATACTCATCACGATTATCCTTCAAAACATTTGAGTAGCAATCATGACAATGTGAAATAGAACCGTAGTTTGCTATGTCACCGTAACATCCGAAGGAACATTTTTAGTTAACTTTCAAAAATCCGATCACTTCTATTTACCATTTGTCTCTAGTAATTCATTAATACACATCTAAGTATAATACGAACATACTTAAATTGAAGAAATACAAATTCAGAAACCTGACAGATAAACCTTATATCCTTGCATCTACAAAGAAAGAATAATAAAATATGCAAGTTTGGAAGCCAAGAAACCGCACTTAAGTCAACATTAAACATTAATTAATATTAATACTTCAGCGTTTAAATTCAATTTACTTTAATGAGTAACTTTATTTGCCGAATTGAAATGCCTAATTTATGTATAGTACTCGGCCATGGTCCGTCGTGAATACGACGGGAAGGTTAAACAACAGTAGGTCATAATATTTATGAACAGTATACCGGAAAAGCTCCCGGTAAAATTTTCGCTAGCACGCTTTTCCTTAAATATTTATTTTATGTTAAAGTGGAGTGTTTTAAGTACTAATTAAATCAGTTCACTCTATTACGTTTCGGTTTGTTAGCTCATTATATCGCCTACCGGGCTGCTAAAACATGATGTTGTTCTCCAGACTTTTGGTATAGTGTTTTATTAATTTACCGTACCGTTTCTATTCAAACAGCGAGAAACTTTCATGAATATGTGCACAGTAAGTTCAGCGACGAATATAGTGTAGTTCTTCTTAATCTATTTTGTTTATATATCTGCTAAATAAAACATTACATATCAATTGAGACAGACTTGCATTTAATGATTTTGACAGGCTCAAAGCTCAATTTTCATATACTTCATAATTACTCCACTCCAAATAATGTGCTAAGTAGTACTTAAACATTAAATCTTGATTTTCTTTCTTTAGAGACTATGTAAAGTCTAAGCTTGCTGCAATGTATATGTGCCCAAATCTGAAGTTCTAGCTCCAGATCTGCGACAGCTGCACATGACGGCAAGACAATGTTTCATAAATTTTACGTTTAAATACAGTGTAATCTTTACACTGGCCATTCAAACTTAATTTGGCGTTGCTGACTCTATTATTAGTGGAGATACTAACGAGATTAAATTAGCAAAGATTCAGAGTTTTCCGGAACGTCGCATTTTCTTCTTCCGATATTTATTTCAATTCTCTGTTGTTTCAAAGGAACAAATTCTTTTTAGCAAAGTTAGTATGCACAAATGAGATACAAAAATCTAAGAAAATTACTAGTTACAATAAAGGTTAAATATTCCTATGCCAATCCTTAGGGTTTAGTGCAAGTCAACTATCCATACTTCTTACGATTACCCTAATGTCCGTTCCAAATTCCTCCGCATTCATAATTCTGTGTCAACATTTCCAAAGGAAATAATGCAATTAGGATAATCATGGAGATCGCAATGAGCAAATGATCCAGCATTGTCTATGCAGAAATATGCACAAATCTGTGTTAACAATTCTGCAGCTATTGCGAAATACAGTGCTTAGTGTAACATCTTGTTGAAAACTGATTGCTACCGAATTCAAATCATTCAAACACCTGTGTAAAATTGCTATGTGCTCCTCTGATGTTAATGAATTCGCCTATCTCTGCAAATATTAGTTTCAACTTTATATATGAGGAGGAAATATAAATAAGCACTTCATTTACAGCATCAGTGTGTTGTTGAAAATACAGACATATGACATAATTTGAAAAAGAAACGGTATAATTTTTTTCAGAAATATAAAAATTTTGAACGCGGTCAAATAGGTTGTGGACTTAAATTCAATATATTATATGACAGCAGTCTTTCAACAATTTAATTTTTTAGCACCGTAAGGGGTTTCTGTAATAATAATTGTGCACAGCTGTTGACTTAGTGACTCTTGAAGTGTTCACAAAATGAATATTAATCCAGAAAGATTATAACTGATCCGGCACCTCCACCATTTTTTCACGTTCAGCACTTAAAATAATGTAACTGCTCGTACTTTGGAAATGCACTCGCTGTCATTAATTATACACACTAGTCACTAAAATTTGATTATTTCTTTTTTGTTTTACATTTCCCGAACAATGCCTGCTGGCTACCACTAGCTACTTAATTATGTTAGTTATCCTTAACTAGCTTGTTGTATCGCTAGATTATCGATCAATCCGCTGCCCGTAATCATCGTGCACACATCCCATACCTGGACGCCTTCCAGCAAGGAAATAACTTAAACGTCTAAAATTTATGTTCATTTGAAGTTCACGTCGATGGAAGTCACTTTTTTGGAAATGGAACGCCCTACATATTAATCTTTTTGGATGATGCTTAATAATCCTGTATCATTTATTATTAGACATATTAAGCTATATTTTTATGGTTTTTGAGTTATAAGCGCTTTTGTAATAAATGTCCTCAAATATGTATTTTAAAATCCTCTTAATCTCTGACTGTCAAAATAATTGACATTTTCTCTATACTATTTGTAGTATAGAGTGCTGTTCGTAAAAAAGATATTTTTCAAAACAAATACAAATAAATCATAGTCAATTTTTAAAGTATTTACAAAGATTTACTTTTCCCCACCCTTTCTTACCTATGCGTGTGTGTTTGTAAATCCTAGTCCTATATTATTTCCCTCCTATATTCCTTTAGTTTAATGTTTTAAAATTTCTTATAGGTACACAGCCTGTCCCAGATGCGATGAGACTCCGTCTATCAAAGTTCTTAACGCAGCGACATCTATGAGAGAATGATTGTAGGTGAATGATCTACTTTTCATCTACGTAACCTCAAAACTTGAGCGAATTCAGTTGATATTTCACTGTAAATTGACATTCTACAATATGACAATATGAGTCAAAAACAAAACGTTAGAGTGCGGCAAGGACTGGTGACTTCCTTGCCGCACTCTAACCAAAAGAGAAAAAATTACGCTTTCAGAAGAGCAAAATCAAGACAACGTTGACCGTTTTCTTCGATTCAAAGAAATTGTTCACAGTAAATTTATCCCAGAAAGTCAGGCGGTGAACTTAGAATATTATTTGGGAGTTCTACACAATGGTTGTGGCCCAGAATTTGACGAGTTCAACCGGAATATCGAGAGCCAAGCAGTTGTTTTTTGTGTGAATGACAACGCACTATCGCACAAAACCATCATAGTAGGTGAATTCTTGGCGAAAAAAGGCGTCATTGTTATCTCTATCATCCACCGTATTTACCTGATGTGGATTTGTGCGACTTTTGGCTATTGCCCAAACTGAAATTGGCGATGAAAAGAAATTATTTCGATGCCATCCCGGTCAGCCAAAAGATTTCATACTAAAAACCATTGCAGTCGATGAGTATAAAAAATGTTTCGAACACCTTTTTGCACGTCTCCTGCGCTACATTAACTCAGAAGAAGATTATTTTGAATAAAGAAGAATAAAAATAAAAAAGAAATTACGAAATACAAAATTTTTAACATGAGTAGTATGCTTGAATAACGGAAATGGAATAACTCAAAAATGGTTAGTTTTTGATATAGAAGACCTTAATAAGCTTTGGTGTAGAATTACAACCGCAATTAAAACCATACCAAAGCATACCATACTATTTAAATTAAGAAAGTTGATATAAGCTTCTGTTAAATCAGAAGTGCAATAAGACCATAAATAATTTTGCTAATGAGATTAGATGATTTAACTATAATTTATCAAAACTATTGGATTTCGGCAGCAACTAAAAGTTCTAACGAACCTGTTCAGCGAACTGTACCTATGTACAGGTCATTCACTGAACAATGAATGTAAACACTGACAAAGTATATAAAATTGTAAAGAAATTAAATAGTTTCTTGTGAAACACATAATATTACATACCTATAATGTTTATGTTAGATTAGTTGTAGAAAATATTCAGTGTATGTACACTGAGACCGAAAAAAACTGAACGAAACACCAGGACTTATTGAAATATCCATTCTTTATTACATCGAGATTAAGACGCAAAAATGCCAATAATCGTATTGCTCTAATAAAAACAATAAAATACATTTTCAGATACCGCAAATCCACTCTATCAACAAACCTACTATCATTTTTCTGCAAATACTAGACGTACTCCACGTATCAGAATAGCGAATTCATATATCTCGGCCTGCTACTGGTAGTACGAGAAGCAATATGTATTATTTTCTAGCGATATTTGCTGAAACTGTTCTAATTTCCCATGGCGCACTGCATCAAAGGTTATTTGTGTAAACTGATTACCGAAGGTTATGAATGTTTGATGGAAACTCTTCGTTGACTGACCGTTCCTGCATAAAGTGCTGTGTAGGCAAAATAGTAAGCTAATAGAAACGGTGGTTGAGAATTCTATAGAAAGCGTGTACGTAAAGAATAAATTACCATTCTTGTACTGACGAAAGGAATGGAAAGTTCTAGCGACTACAGTAAACATCCTGTAAATTGTAGTATTTCGCCGAAGTTAATCAGTTTGTCAGCAATTCGAATCGTTTACTGAAATCTTCATCTTGCCATGTACATACCAACAAAGACGGCAATAAATAGCAAAGTACATACAATACTAACGAATGTACTATAGCATTTTTTCGTGAGTCACTAACTAGGTGCATAACTGTATGAAAATATGTTGCAACACATTTCCTTAAGACCTATAATAATTGATCCAGTAAATTAAAGACGTATAAATCAAAAGGCTTCTAAACAAATTAATACGAAAGATTGTCGCAACGATAATACAAAATGAATGAACCTTTTCAAATGGATCTTGGAGTTATATATTAGCTTATTAAAACACAAATTGTATATCTGATTTCTGTAGTAAGTATTCTTTTATTAATTAATATTATTATTAACAGCATTGAAACAGTAATTATTTTAATTATATATTTAATATTATTTTGAATAGCGGACATGTGGTAATGGTAACAAACTAACTACAGCAAGAAAAATAAATTATGCACTTCATGCATATAACGTAAGACACCTGATGTAAAAAGTGACAAATCCTACATATCTTCCAGACGATACCCATATACCTAAGACTAAGAACCTCTACAAGTCGTAAAGCCGAAAATGCCCATACTTCAGGCATATCCGACGGTAAATAAGTCCGGGGAAAACATATAGAAAGAATTTCGTTGCCCAGTAACGAAGCAAGTACTGTTATAAATAAAATAATTGATTCGAAACATTCCCATAGTGCTTTTTCCCTTTGGATTTTTTTCCTCTTTGTTGTTGCCGTGCGCAATCCCTGGTCAATGAAACGAAGAAAAAACGTATTACTATTCATGACGTGGTCGAAGGGTATTGCGGGAAGAATTCGCAGTGGTTTAGAGAAAGTCGAGGACATCCACAAATCCTCTTATAGATCCTGTACGTGCGTATATCCGGGCATTTTGGTATTTACAGTTGTTCCGAGATTTCTATAAACTCGACTGATGGAAAAATATTTAAGCGAATACACGGTGACGAAACAAATTCGGATTTGTTCTTTTGTTGATGACGGTTTATCTTGCTATGGTCCGTAGCAAAACGTACACATCCATAAGTTTGCATACGCATTCATTGGAAAATCCGCTTATAAATAAACAAAATATGGAATAATTTAAAACGCAATGATTATATTATTTTCAGCAAACAACCACCTAAAAATATTCTTCAAAAAGCATACTTTTTTTGGGTTAATATCACGGATATCATTTGTTTATTAGGTATACAATGTAAATGATCATATAAGCTCTAGGTAGAAACCTATGTCTATCTTCAATTTGGGCACTAACTGGAATCTATAAATGCATTTTGGTTGCAAAAGCAAATTTTTTGTATAAAATTATCATGTATTATAAGAAGTAATTTGGGTTTTGACCCAAGTATAATAATAATAATAATAAGTATCTTGTAAGATATTAAATAAATATCATAAATAAATAATCAATCCTATCAATGTCACTAGAAATTTTGGACTCGCAGTCATAATGTTAATACTTATACCCAACGTATTACGAAACTAATGAACGTAGTATGTATACATATACCTATGCTATGAGAAGAATATTTCTGAAGAAATATATCTTGTGGCATTCTAATCTGTCTTAAAAAAATACTTTCCTATGAATATTAAAAATGTTAGTAGTTTTTCCAGTTCATTTGAAGAATTCACCATTCAATTCCTGTACACTAATTGCTGCTTATGTTTTTATTAACGGAGTCCATCAAGCACTTTATTATGAAATCTGTGTCGTAAATATTTTCTGTGGTTTATCACGTCCCTTCGATTGCGTAAACCACAAATTTCTCCTGACTAAATTGGAGGAATATAGATTTCCTCCCTAATGTAGTACGGTCGATACTTCCCCTCAACATTTTACAGATGGGTTTTATAAAGAGATTACCAGCAATTATGGAGTTGCCGCATCAAGGTACTTGAAATCTTGGGCCAACGACAATACCAGATTGGCAAGCCTGCTTAATAGAAGAAATTTCCTTCTACGATGTAAAAGAAGTAGTATTTTACCAACACATATCACGGACGGAGGAGTTAACATCTCAAACCTTTTAGCCACCGACAATGGACACACTCTACACCAAGTGCAGAATTTCTTGCACAGGTTTGGGAGAAAAACTTAAGTTTAGAAATCGAAATCACATGTAACAATATTTCCAAGATCAA
The DNA here is from genome assembly GCA_023690525.1 of Holotrichia oblita. NCBI lineage: Eukaryota > Metazoa > Arthropoda > Insecta > Coleoptera > Scarabaeidae > Holotrichia > Holotrichia oblita. The sequence goes on from CM043021.1 coordinate 28,599,180, forward strand.
AGACAATATCAAAAAATTTAAATCAACTCTTTTAGAATCAATTCCAGTAAATATTATCAATGATTATAACATAGGTTATCACTTGCTTTTCAAAAGAAATTTCGGTCCATCAGACAACGTAACGTTAATAAATTCAATGCACTTATCGCTCCTTCTCCAAGCAATCAGCTTTTTCAAAACAATGAGAAATGGTTCAGAAACATTTCTGATGTTGAGTTTCCTAATAACATTAAAGATTTTTTATCATTAGGCCCTAAATTTGGGGTTGGTGTTACGGAAAAGAACTTTAAAATTGGTCACTTTCTAGCGAACGTAGAGATCGAGTCTTATTAATGAGATCCCTGATGAATCCAAGAACATTATGCGGGCTAGAATCACCAACTGCATAACTACGCGGGTGCGTTTTTATATTCGCGGAATGAGCGGGTTGTAGGGGGTGATTAGGCGCATTGGGGGCGTGGCCTGTGCTGCGACTCACAATTAGTATAAATACGAAGTTTCATTGTTATTAGACAGTTAGTTACGATGGGCGGAGTCAATCTGCCGGATCATCGAAAGTCGAGCCACCAACAAGGCGGAGCTCACCAAAAATCTACATTTACGATGTAGATTTTGTTCAAAGCGTGGAGAGTATCCAAGCTATATGCGCGGAGAAACCCACGTTCCAGTTCAAGGCTGATCACTTGGTCTTTAAGGCCGCGAGTGCGTCTGACTGGGAAAAGGTTACCGAATACCTACGGCAGAACGGCGTACAGTTCCATACGATGACCATCACACAGGGCAATCGCCCCATGAGGGTAATCGTAAAGTACCTGCCGCCGTCCATGGATGCCAAAAAGATCGGAGACGACCTCGCTAAGCAAGGTGTCACGGTGAAAAGCGTGAATAACCTGAAAAAGCGAAACCAGTCACAGAGCACGGTGTACATGGTCAGTGTACCTCGCTCGCAGCTGGAATCCATCTACAAGGTGGTCGAAATCTGTCACTAGAAATTTTGGACTCGCAGTCATAATGTTAATACTTATACCCAACGTATTACGAAACTAATGAACGTAGTATGTATACATATACCTATGCTATGAGAAGAATATTTCTGAAGAAATATATCTTGTGGCACTCTAATCTGTCTTAAAAAAATACTTTCCTATGAATATTAAAAATGTTAGTAGTTTTTCCAGTTCATTTGAAGAATTCACCATTCAATTCCTGTACACTAATTGCTGCTTATGTTTTTATTAACGGAGTCCATCAAGCACTTTATTATGAAATCTGTGTCGTAAATATTTTCTGTGGTTTATCACGTCCCTTCGATTGCGTAAACCACAAATTTCTCCTGACTAAATTGGAGGAATATAGATTTCCTCCCTAATGTAGTACGGTCGATACTTCCCCTCAACATTTTACAGATGGGTTTTATAAAGAGATTACCAGCAATTATGGAGTTGCCGCATCAAGGTACTTGAAATCTTGGGCCAACGACAATACCAGATTGGCAAGCCTGCTTAATAGAAGAAATTTCCTTCTACGATGTAAAAGAAGTAGTATTTTACCAACACATATCACGGACGGAGGAGTTAACATCTCAAACCTTTTAGCCACCGACAATGGACACACTCTACACCAAGTGCAGAATTTCTTGCACAGGTTTGGGAGAAAAACTTAAGTTTAGAAATCGAAATCACATGTAACAATATTTCCAAGATCAAAGACAATATCAAAAAATTTAAATCAACTCTTTTAGAATCAATTCCAGTAAATATTATCAATGATTATAACATAGGTTATCACTTGCTTTTCAAAAGAAATTTCGGTCCATCAGACAACGTAACGTTAATAAATTCAATGCACTTATCGCTCCTTCTCCAAGCAATCAGCTTTTTCAAAACAATGAGAAATGGTTCAGAAACATTTCTGATGTTGAGTTTCCTAATAACATTAAAGATTTTTTATCATTAGGCCCTAAATTTGGGGTTGGTGTTACGGAAAAGAACTTTAAAATTGGTCACTTTCTAGCGAACGTAGAGATCGAGTCTTATTAATGAGATCCCTGATGAATCCAAGAACATTATGCGGGCTAGAATCACCAACTGCATAACTACGCGGGTGCGTTTTTATATTCGCGGAATGAGCGGGTTGTAGGGGGTGATTAGGCGCATTGGGGGCGTGGCCTGTGCTGCGACTCACAATTAGTATAAATACGAAGTTTCATTGTTATTAGACAGTTAGTTACGATGGGCGGAGTCAATCTGCCGGATCATCGAAAGTCGAGCCACCAACAAGGCGGAGCTCACCAAAAATCTACATTTACGATGTAGATTTTGTTCAAAGCGTGGAGAGTATCCAAGCTATATGCGCGGAGAAACCCACGTTCCAGTTCAAGGCTGATCACTTGGTCTTTAAGGCCGCGAGTGCGTCTGACTGGGAAAAGGTTACCGAATACCTACGGCAGAACGGCGTACAGTTCCATACGATGACCATCACACAGGGCAATCGCCCCATGAGGGTAATCGTAAAGTACCTGCCGCCGTCCATGGATGCCAAAAAGATCGGAGACGACCTCGCTAAGCAAGGTGTCACGGTGAAAAGCGTGAATAACCTGAAAAAGCGAAACCAGTCACAGAGCACGGTGTACATGGTCAGTGTACCTCGCTCGCAGCTGGAATCCATCTACAAGGTGGTCGAAATCTGCGGCATGAGGGTGACCGTACACCCATTCAAGAGCCGAAATGGCCCGCCACAGTGCCGCCGCTGCCAACGGTTCGGACACTCCTCAGAGTGCTGCACTCTGAAGGAGCGCTGTTCCAGATGCGGAGGCGAGCACAGAGTGAGTGATTGCCAGGCTAAGAATGAGGCCCGAAAGTGCGCTAACTGCGCCGGACCTCACCCAGCAGCGTACAAGGGATGTCCCGTGTACAAGAAGCTGGTAAGTCTGAGGACCGTGCCTTCTACGCAGCAGACCGAAAGGAATGCCCCGTCGAAGCAAACGGAGAAGACGAGCCCTGCTGCATCCTCTGGAAAGAAGATACAGCATCCTTCGCCGGTGAAGCCTGGAGTAAGCTACTCTTCCGTAGCTAAGGGACAGCTTTCTGCAACTCAGCAGGAAAAAGCATCACCCGCCAAGGCAGAGCAGGAGGAGAAAACTCCGGAGAAAACCCTGAAGAAGAAGGGAAAAGCGACTCAGCAGAAATCTGAGCCCGAACCCAAACGAAACCCGACTGGGACGATCAAGCGGATCCCTTCATCCTCCGGGAAGAAGGACGCCGCTAAATCTCAGAAAACGGACGGCGAGGGCAAAGGCAAGCAGAAAACTGCCAAGATCGCAACCCCGAATACTTCGAGCAAAGCCGAAAAGCGTCCAACGCCAGAAAGCTTTGTCTCAAGGGACGACAGCCCCACTTCAATGCAGGACACGATATCCTGCTATAAGTTCATCCAGCGCGCGGCCCGACAAGCTGCTGAAGGAATGCGCAAGCTGAACGAACTGAAGTGTCCCCTTCAGAAACTCGAGTTTCTGATGGAACTGGCGCAGTCTATCTTCGGACCATGAACTGTCCGACGCCTAGAAGTCTCAGGATCGTCACCTGGAACGCCCAAGGAATCACGAACAAGAAACTCGAGTTTACTCGGTTTCTCGTGAATTTCCGGATCGACATCGCACTGGTCTGCGAGACCTGGCTGAAGCCCGAGATGAAATTCAAGATAGCGAACTACTACGTCTATCGAACTGACAGAACCAGAACCAGTAGAGGTGGTACCGCCGTCCTAGTAAAGAGGAGCCTCAAGCATTCGGAGTTCTGCCTACCGGACAACAGTCTGGAGGCGAGCGCCATTGCTATGAAGAGAGCTGGCAACATGGTGCTGTTCGTAGCGTGCTACAACCCACCGAGCCAAGCGATCAGGCCCCTCGATATAAGGAGAATCGCGGAACCAGCCGATCACGCGTTCATATCGGGAGACCTGAACAGTAAACACTGCTCATGGCACTCCCGGGTGAACAACGTGAACGGAAACCAACTGCGGAACTGGCTCGACCTGGAAGACGAGTTCGACGTCGCCGCCCCGAGCGAGCCCACTCACCATAGCACCACAGGGCAATACGACCCGGACGTGCTGGACATTTCAGTTCTCAAAAACTGGACGTTCCCTCTAAAGTGTAGGACGGAACAGGAGTTAACCTCAGATCACTACCCTGTGATCACGGAGACGACCCTGAACCTGCCAACACTGAAGTCGGGTACAGGAACCAGGAAACACAACTGGCCACTGTACAAAAAGCTAATATCGGAAACGATAGAAGCTAATCCCGGTATTGAGACTGAAAATGACCTCGAGGAGGCTGTCTGCCACACCACGTGGCAGATACAGGCGGCCTTGAATAGATCGGAACTGAAGCCAAGATTTCCCGAAGAGGAGCCTCTTCCGAGGGAAATCGTGGATAAGATCAAAGTGCGTAACAGAATCCGGAAGGAATTCCAGCGTACGAGGTACCCTCCTACGAAGGCGGAATACAACCACCTGAGGAGAGAGATCGAGAGAGACATCGAAGCGTTTCGATACAGAAAATGGAGCGATTTCGTCGAGAGAAGCCAAACCGAAGATCCGCACAGGGTGCCTCGGATACTGAAAAGAAACCGACCGCCCGTGCCGGAGATTAAACATGGTCTAAGCAGATGCCTCACCGACAGGGAGAAGGCTGACGCCTTGGCTAGCACCTTCGCGGGTCACTTTACTCCGAACGATCGTAATGATCCCGAGCAGGAGAGAGAATTCCGGACCACCTTGAATGAGATCGACGAGATGGACCCAGGTCCACCTATCGTTGTGACTCCCAAGGAGGTCCTGCAGGTTATCAAGGGTATCCCCAACGGGAAGGCCCCTGGGCAGGATGGCATTCCCAATGGAGCGCTCAAAAATCTGCCGCTCAAGCTGCTAGTCAACTTGACGGCGATCTTTAACGCGACACTCCGGTTGACATGCTATCCGACCAGGTGGAAATCCGCAAGGATTATTCCAGCACTGAAACCTAAGAAGGAACCGCACTCCCCTGAGAGCTATCGGCCGATATCGTTGCTGGGCACAATAAGCAAAGTTCTAGAAACCTTGTTGTTGCGCCGAATCAGCGACCATTTGGAAGATGGCCATCTCATGGATAACGACCAGTTCGGATTTAGACCCGGACATTCGACCACGATGCAGCTATTCAGGATCACGGATCACGTCACGACCGCATTCAACAGGAAACAGACGACCATTATGGTATCCCTGGACCTGGAGAAGGCGTTCGACAAGATCCGCCATGAAGGCTTGCTGACGAAGATGAAGGTAGCCGGCTTTCAGCCGCGAATCCTGAAGACCATCAGATCGTACCTCAAGGACCGAAGATTCCACACCGTTGTTAACGGAACAGAATCATCAGAGAGGCAAATGCTGTCTGGAGTTCCACAAGGCTCGGCACTGGGCCCGGCGCTGTTCAGCATCTACGTTGCGGACATTCCCAAACCGACCGACCGACGAGTGTTTAACGCCATCTATGCGGATGACACCGCTATAGTGGCTACCTCGAAGAGTCCCGAGATCGCAGCTCAGCTCGCCCAAGCGCAGCTGAATCGAATCGAGGGATTCTTTAGCGAATTCGGTTTGACCATCAATCCGAGGAAAACGCAAGCTATTGCGTTCAGCCGGAGACGACAACCCTCGCCCCGAAAGATCACCGTTCTTCGGACGGAGATCGACTGGAGCGAGAAGATCGAATACCTGGGAATGATCCTCGACCGGAAGCTAACTTTCGCCGAGCATCTAGGTAGAGCTAGGAACAGGGCCATCGGTCGACTGCACCAGCTATATCCTATCCTCGGTAACCACAAACTCAATCCCAAAACGGGCGCGATGCTGTATAAGACCCACATCCGCCCGATCCTAACCTACGCCAGCCCAGCTTGGGCCACGGCGGCTCCATCTCACATCCTTCCACTAGTCCGAGTGCAAAATCGCGTTCTGCGACTTGTATTCCGACTTCCTAGACGCACCACGCTGGCAGTCCTCAGAGAACTTACAGCGGTAGACGCCCAGGACCTGAACGAGTTCTTGAAGAAACTCAACCGAGGATTCTTCGACAAGACACTCGCGAGCAGCAACCCAGCGATGAGTAGCGCTATCGCGCAAAAATCAGTGGGACCCACCAAGCACCGCACAACAACGGAGATACTCCGAGAAATGCGGTGATGATTTATTCATAAAATAATACCTCTCTTTCGTTAGTTTCAGATACCAACAGCGTGGGAGATCCATCCAGAAGACTCCGAGAAGCCACAACAACCCAGGAACCCGAGAACCACCAGAAAGACATCCATGAAGGAAGTGGAACTGGAAGAAGAGGACCTTTCAAGAAGAGGCAGACAACCATCGAACTATTAGACAGTTAGTCTTTGAGCTATCGTCAACCAAGTAACATAAACCAAGTAACCAACCAAGTAACAACAGCGTAGAGTGTTCGCGTGCATTTTTTGACCTCTGTAATGAAGACAAGGATGGTGTATTGAGTCAAATTGTTACTGGAGACGAAACTTGGGTTCATCATTATGAACCTGAGTCCAAACAAGACTCCATGCAGTGGCATAAAAAGGGCACAGCACCTCCCAAGAAATTTAAAGTGTCACAATCAGCTGGGAAACTCATGGCAACGGTATTTTGGGACTCGGAAAGAATATTTTTGATTGATTATAAAGATAAAGGTGTTTCTATAACCGGAGAATATTACGCTTCAATATTAGAGCGACTAAAAGAAGCCATTAAAGAGAAAAGACGGGGAAAATTGACGAAAAGTGTGCTGCTTTTGCACGACAACGCGCCCGTCCACAAGAGCCGCGTTGCGTTTGCCGCCCTGCATAAGGTGGGCTTCGAAATTGTGAATCACCCACCGTAGAGCCCACACCTGGCCCCGAGTGATTATTACCTGTTTCCGAAAATGAAAAAACAGCTGCGGGGAAAAAAATTTACTGCCGATGATGAAGTCAAGGAGGCAGTTTCGGCGTATTTTGCAGATAAAGAGAAATCATTTTTTTATGAGGGTATAAATAAATTAATTGAAAGATGTGAAAAATGTATCCGTCTTGCAGGTGAATATATTGAAAAAGAAAAATAATTTTTTTTTATTTCCACCCCTTATCCCCCATTCCGCGAATATAAAAACGCTCCCTCGTAAGTATATGTTTTGTCATATTCCTCTTCGACCTATAGTCAGCTGTATTAATACTACCACCTACAAACTATCCAAATTCCTTTCTCAGATTCTTACTAATGGTCTATGGGAAGAAACTAATTACAACATAAAAGATTTCATTTGTTAATATCATTAAAGAACATAAACTACCGGACCACTACATCTCAGCTTCACTACATGTAGTGTCGATATTCGCGAATATCCGTTTCGAGTTTGGTTGTTGAGGTAGTTAAGCATAAGTGGGACACTATCCGTGACCATACCACTTTAAATCAAACATTTTTCTTACAATTACTTCGCTTTGTTCTTAACAATTCATTTTTCAGTTTTAATGATAAATTTTATAAACAAACTTTTGGTACGCCGATGGGGTCTCCCATCAGTCCTGTTCTGGCCCTTATGGTGATGGATCACTTGCTCGACGTTGTAATCCCTAAATTACGAATTCAAGTACCTTTCATCCACAAGTACGTTGACGATGTAATATGTGCTATCCCCGGAAACGAGGTACAATTTGTTCTCGATGTTTTCAATTCATTTAATGAACATTTACAATTTACTATCGAACTAGAGGAAGGGGTTGTATACCGTTTCTGGATACGAAGGTCATACGAACGGAAACCAATACTATCATCCTAGATTGGTATCAAAAACCCATTGCATTTGGAAGGTTTATTAATTATTTTTCCAATCATCCCAACAGTTAAAGTAGTAGTTGATATTTTGTAACCGTTAGATCTTCTTTAATGACAATTTTTTACCCTTTTAAGGCACTCTTTCTGGATAATACCAGCTTTTTTGTGTTACGGCTAATGAACTTGACTATATATAATGGGACGATGGTGAGATTCTTTACCAGGTAGCTGGTGACTACAGTCTATTTGGTTAATCGCCACATCTACACCAAGCTTCTCTTTACATAATCTGATCACTGCAATATCGGTGTTTTCGTTTTTCTCCTCGGACACTCCAAACAAACACAAATTATTACGTCTGGAGTATTGTTCGATGTCATAGAGAAGCTTATTATTATTTTGCCTCATCTCTGAAAGTTTACTTTCCAGTTGATTCACCTTTTCACTATACAACTTGATTTCATTCTGAATCATGGTTACAACTTCTGTATAAATTTTAGCCACTAGATCATCGATGAATGCTTTAGCACGTATAACTTTTTCCGCAACTTTACGAACAAGAGTATCATCTTCAAATGAAAATGTAGATCGTGTAATTCGGCTATCAGAAGGCATTATAAATGAAAGTATACGTGTATAACGCGAAAATAAAATAGGTTGCAACACATGAGAGAGCGACTGTTCTCTACGATAGTACATCACAGAATGAGATCTGATCGTAACGTGATGCTGAGTCGTCACATCTAAAATTGCAGTAAGTACTGAAGGCAATAATTTATAGCGAAGTATGTCACAAATTCGCAAAGTCGTACCTATCACAACATCCTTATAGTCGTAGTGTCATTGTGGATTTTACTAAATTCATATTTAACAACGTGCGTGTTGTAGTACATTTACAAAATATTGTAATTGCAGCTATACCTACTATGTATTGCGCTTGTATTGCATGTATTGCAAATGGTTTGCATGTATCGCATGTATTGCATGTATCTTGCATGTATTGCATGTATTTTGCATGTATTTTGCATGTATTTTGCATGTATTTTGCATGTATTTTGCATGTATTTTGCATGTATCGCATGTATTGCATGTATTTTGCAAGTATTTTGCATGTATTTTGCATGTATTTTGCATGTATTTTGCATGTATTTTGCATGTATTTTGCATGAATTTTGCATGAATTTTGCATGTATTTTGCATGTATTTCGCATTTGTTGCATGTATTGCATGTATTTTCCAAGAATTTTGCATGTATTTTGCATGTATTGCATGTATTTTGCATGTATTGCATGTATTTTGCATGTATTGCATTTATGGCATGTATTTTGCATATATTTTGCATGTATTTTGCATGTGTTTTGCATGTATTTTGTATGTATTTTGCATTTGTTGCAGGAATTGCATGTATTTTGCATGTGTTTTGCATGTATTTTGCATGTATTTTGCATGTATTTTGCATGTATTTTGCATGTATTTTGCATGTATCGCATGTATTGTATGTATTTTGCATGTATCGCATGTATTGCATGTATTTTGCATGTATTGTGCAGGTATTATGCATGTATTTTGCATGTATTTTGCATGTATTTTGCATGTATTTTGCATGTATTTTGCATGTATTTTGCATGAATTTTGCATGTATTTTGCATGTATTTTGCATTTGTTGCATGTATTGCATGTATTTTGCATGTATTTTCCAAGTATTTTGCATGTATTTTGCATGTATTTTGCATGTGTTTTACATGTATTTTGCATGTTTTGCATGTACTTTGCATGTATTTTGCATTTGTTGCATGTATTGCATGTATTTTGAATGTATTTTGCATGTATTTTCCAAGTATTTTGCAGGTATTTTGCATGTATTGCATGTATTTTGCATGTATTGCATTTATGGCATGTATTTTGCATATATTTTGCATGTATTTTGCATGTGTTTTACATGTATTTTGCATGTTTTGCATGTACTTTGCATGTATTTTGCATTTGTTGCATGTATTGCATGTATTTTGAATGTATTTTGCATGTATTTTCCAAGTATTTTGCAGGTATTTTGCATGTATTGCATGTATTTTGCATGTATTGCATTTATGGCATGTATTTTGCATATATTTTGCATGTATTTTGCATGTGTTTTGCATGTATTTTGCATGTATTTTGCATTTGTTGCAGGTATTGCATGTATTTTGCATGTGTTTTGCATGTATTTTGCATGTATCGCATGTATTGTATGTATTTTGCATGTATCGCATGTATTGCATGTATTTTGCATGTATTGTGCAGGTATTATGCATGTATTTTGCATGTATTTTGCATGTATTTTGCATGTATTTTGCATGTATTTTGCATGTATTTTCATGTATTTTGCATGTATTTTGCATGTATTTTGCATGTATTTTGCATGTATTTTGCATGTATTTTGCATGAATTTTGCATGTATTTTGCATTTGTTGCACGTATTGCATGTATTTTGCATGTATTTTCCAAGTATTTTGCAGGTATTTTGCATGTATTGCATGTATTTTGCATATATTTTGCATGTATTATTTTGCATGTGTTTTACATGTATTTTGCATGTTTTGCATGTACTTTGCATGTATTTTGCATTTGTTGCATGTATTGCATGTATTTTGAATGTATTTTGCATGTATTTTCCAAGTATTTTGCAGGTATTTTGCATGTATTGCATGTATTTTGCATGTATTGCATTTATGGCATGTATTTTGCATATATTTTGCATGTATTTTGCATGTGTTTTGCATGTATTTTGCATGTATTTTGCATTTGTTGCAGGTATTGCATGTATTTTGCATGTATTTTGCATGTATCGCATGTATTGTATGTATTTTGCATGTATCGCATGTATTGCATGTATTTTGCATGTATTTTGCATGTATTTTGCATGTATTTTGCATGTATTTTGCATGTATTTTGCATGTATTTTGCATGTGTTTTGCATGTATTTTGCATGTATTTTGCATTTGTTGCAGGTATTGCATGTATTTTGCACGTATTTTGCATGTATTTTGCATGTATTGCATGTATTTTGCATGTATTGCATGTATTGCAAGTATTTTGCATGTATTGCATGTATTTTGCATGTATTGCACGTATTTTGCAAGTATTGCACGTATTTTGCAAGTATTGCATGTATTTTGCATGTATTTTGCATGTATTTTGCATGTTTTGCATTTATTGCATGTATTTTGTATGTATTTTGCATGTATTTTGCATGTATTGCATTTATTGCATTTATTGCATGTATTTTGCATGTATTTTGCATGTATTTTGCATGTATTTTGCATGTATTTTGCATGTATTTTGCATGTATCTTGCATGTATTTTGCATGTATTTTGCACGTATTTTGCATGTATTTTGCATGTATTTTGTATGTATCTTGCATGTATTTTGCATGTATTGCATTTATTGCATGTATTTTGCATGTATTGCATTTATTGCATGTATTTTGCATGTATTTTGCATGTATTTTGCATGTACTTTGCATGTATCTTGCATGTATTTTGCATGTACTTTGCATGTACTTTGCATGTATTTCGCATGTATTTTGCATATATTTTGCATGTATTTTGCATGTATTTTGCATGTATTATGCATGTATTTTGCATGTGTTTTGCATGTATTTTGCATGTATTGCGCGTATTTTGCAAGTATTGTATGTATTTTGCATGTATTGCATGGATTTTGCATTTATTGCATGTATTTTGCATGTATTTTGCATGTATTTTGCATGTATTTTGCATGTATTTTGCATGTACTTTGCATGTATTTTGCATGTATTTTGCATGTATTTTGCATGTATTGCATTTATTGCATTTATTGCATGTATTTTGCATGTATTTTGCGTGTATATTGCAGGTACTTTGCATGTATTTTGCGTGTATTTTGCATGTACTTTGCATGTACTTTGCATGTATTTTGCATGTATTTTGCATGTTTTGCATTTATTGCATGTATTTTGCATGTATTTTGCATGTATTTTGCATGTATGTTGCATGTATTTTGCATGTACTTTGTATGTATTTTGCATGTATTTTGCATTTGTTGCAGGTATTGCATGTATTTTGCATGTGTTTTGCATATATTTTGCATGCATTGCAAGTATTTTGCATGTATTTTGCATGTATTTTGCATGTATTTTGCATGTTTTGCATTTATTGCATGTTTTGCATTTATTGCATGTATTTTGCATGTGTTGCACGTATTTTGCAAGTATTGTACGTATTTTGCAAGTATTGCATGTATTTTGCATGTATTTTGCATGTATTGCATGTATTGCATGTATTGCATGTATTGCATGTATTTTGCATGTGTTTTGCATGTATTTTGCATGTATTGCATGTATTTTGCATGTATTGCATGTATTACATGTATTTTGCATGTATTTTGCATGTACTGCATGTATTTTGCATGTATTGCACGTATTTTGCAAGTATTGCATGTATTTTGCATGTATTGCATGTATTTTGCATGTATTTTACATGTACTTTGCATGTATTTTGCATGTATTGCATGTATTTTGCATGTATTTTGCATGTGTTTTGCATGTATTTTGCATTTGTTGCATGTATTGCATGTATTTTGAATGTATTTTGCATGTATTTTGCATGTATTTTCCAAGTATTTTGCAGGTATTTTGCATGTATTGCATGTATTTTGCATGTATTGCATTTTTGGCATGTATTTTGCATATATTTTGCATGTATTTTGCATGTGTTTTGCATGTATTTTGCATGTATTTTGCATTTGTTGCAGGTATTGCATGTATTTTGCATGTATTTTGCATGTATCGCATGTATTGTATGTATTTTGCATGTATTTCGCATGTATTGCATGTATTTTGCATGTATTTTGCATGTATTTTGCATGTATTTTGCATGTATTTCGCATGTATTTTGCATGTATTTTGCATGTGTTTTGCATGTATTTTGCATGTATTTTGCATTTGTTGCAGGTATTGCATGTATTTTGCATGTATTTTGCATGTATTTTGCATGTATTGCATGTATTTTGCATGTATTGCATGTATTGCAAGTATTTTGCATGTATTGCATGTATTTTGCATGTTTGCATGTATTTTGCAAGTATTTTGCACGTATTTTGCAATGTATTTGCATGTATTTTGCATGTATTTTGCATGTATTTTGCATGTATTTTGCATTTATTGCATGTATTTTGCATGTATTTTGCATGTATTTTGCATGTATTGCATTTTTGCATTTATTGCATGTATTTTGCATGTATTTTGCATGTATTTTGCATGTATTTTGCATGTATTTTGCATGTATTTTGCATTTTGTATTTTGCATGTATTTTGCATGTATTTTGCATGTATTTTGCATGTATTTTGCATGTATTTTGCATGTATCTTGCATGTATTTTGCATGTGCATTTTTGCATGTATTTTGCATGTATTTTGCATTTTTTGCATGTATTTTGCATGTATTTTGCATGTATTTTGCATGTACTTTGCATGTATCTTGCATGTATTTTGCATGTATTTTGCATGTATTTTGCATGTATTTTGCATATATTTTGCATGTATTTTGCATGTATTTTGCATGTATTTTGCATGTATTTTGCATGTATTTTGCATGTATTTTGCATGTATTTTGCATGTATTTTGCATGTATTTTGCATGTATTTTGCATGTATTTTGCATGTATTTTGCATGTATTTTGCATGTATTTTGCATGTATTTTGCATGTATTTTGCATGTATTTTGCATGTATTTTGCATGTATTTTGCATGTATTTTGCATGTATTTTGCATGTATTTTGCATGTATTTTGCATGTATTTTGCATGTATTTTGCATGTATTTTGCATGTATTTTGCATGTATTTTGCATGTATTTTGCATGTATTTTGCATATTTATTTTGCATGTATTTTGCATGTATTTTGCATGTATTTTGCATGTATTTTGCATGTATTTTGCATGTATTTTGCATGTATTTTGCATGTATTTTGCATGTATTTTGCATGTATTTTGCATGTATTTTGCATGTATTTTGCATGTATTTTGCATGTATTTTGCATGTATTTTGCATGTATTTTGCATGTATTTTGCATGTATTTTGCATGTATTTTGTATGTATTTTGCATGTATTTTGCATATTTTATTTTGCATGTATTTTGCATGTATTTTTTTTGCATGTATTTTGCATGTATTTTGCATGTATTTTGCATGTATTTTGCATGTATTTTGCATGTATTTTGCATGTATTTTGCATGTATTTTGCATGCATTTTGCATTGCATTTTGCATGTATTTTGCATGTATTTTTGTATTTTGCATGTATTTTGTATGTATTTTGCATGTATTTTGCATGTATTTTGCATGTATTTTGCATGTATTGCATGTATTGCATGTATTTTGCATGTATTGCATGTATTTTGCATGTATTTTGCATGTATTTTGCATGTATTGCATGTATTTTGCATGTATTGCATGTATTACATGTATTTTGCATGTATTTTGCATGTTGCATGTATTTTGCATGTATTTTGCATGTATTTTGCATGTATTGCATGTATTTTGCATGTTTTGCATGTATTTTGCATGTATTTTGCATGTACTTTGCATGTATTTTGCATGTATTTTGCATGTATTTTGCATGTATTTTGCATGTGTTTTGCATGTATTTTGCATGTATTTTTTGCATGTATTTTGCATTTGTTGCATGTATTGCATGTATTTTGCATGTATTTTGCAAGTATTTTGCATGTATTTTGCATGTATTGCATTTTTGACATGTATTTTGCATATATTTTGCATGTATTTTGCATGTGTTTTGCATGTATTTTGCATGTTTTGCATGTATTTTGCATGTATTTTGCATTTGTTGCATGTATTGCATGTATTTTGAATGTATTTTGCATGTATTTTCCAAGTATTTTGCAGGTATTTTGCATGTATTGCATGTATTTTGCATGTATTGCATTTATGCATGTATTTTGCATATATTTTGCATATATTTTGCATGTATTTTGCATGTGTTTTGCATGTATTTTGCATTTGTTGCAGGTATTGCATGTATTTTGTGTGTGTTTTGCATGTATTTTGCATGTATTTTGCATGTATTTTGCATGTTGCATTTTGCATGTATTTTGCATGTATTTTGCATGTATTTTGCATGTGTTTTGCATGTATTTTGTATGTATTTTGCATGTATTTTGCATGTATTTTGCATGTATTTTGCATGTATTTTGCATGTATTTTGCATGTATTTTGCATGTATTTTGCATGTATTTTGCATGTATTTTGCATGTATTTTGCATGTATTTTGCATGTATTTTGCATGTATTTTGCATGTATTTTGCATGTATTTTGCATGTATTTTGCATTTTTGCATGTATTTTGCATGTATTTGCATGTATTTTGCATGTATTTTGCATGTACTTTGCATGTATTTTGCATGTATTTTGCATGTACTTTGCATGTACTTTGCATGTATTTTGCATGTATTTTGCATGTTTTGCATTTATTGCATGTATTTTGCATGTATTTTGCATGTATTTTGCATGTATTTTGCATGTATTTTGCATGTATTTTGCATGTATTTTGCATGTATTTTGCATGTATTTTGCATGTATTTTGCATTTGTTGCAGGTATTGCATGTATTTTGCATGTGTTTTGCATGTATTTTGCATGTATTGCATGTATTTTGCATGTATTTTGCATGTACTTTGCATGTATTTTGCATGTTTTGCATTTATTGCATGTATTTTGCATGTATTGTATTTTGCATGTATTTTGCATGTATTTTGCATGTATTGCATGTATTTTTTTGCATGTATTTTGCATGTATTTTGCATGTATTTTGCATGTATTTTGCATGTATTTTGCATGTATTTTGCATGTATTTTGCATGTATTTTGCATGTATTTTGCATGTATTTTGCATGTATTTTGCATGTATTTGCATGTATTTTGCATGTATTTGCATGTATTTTGTATTTTGCATGTATTTTGCATGTATTTTGCATGTATTTTGCATGTGTTTTGCATGTATTTTGCAAGTATTGTATGTATTTTGCATGTATTGCATGTATTTTGCATATATTTTGCAGGTATTTTGCATGTATTTTGCATGTATTGCATGTATTTTGCATGTGTTTTGCATGTATTTTGCATGTATTTTGCATGTATTGCATGTATTTTGCATGTATTGCATGTATTACATGTATTTTGCATGTATTTTGCATGTATTTTGCATGTTTGTTGCATGTATTTTGCATGTATTGCATGTATTTTGCATGTATTGCACGTATTTTGCATGTATTGTATGTATTTTGCATGTATTGCATGTATTTTGCATGTATTTTGCATGTATTTTGCATGTATTTTGCATGTATTTTGCAGTAGTTACATTTGTTAAATGTATTGCATGAATTGTTGTGTGACGAAAGGAACAACATTTTTAGCTACGGATGGAGTCATCGCACAACAAAATTAATAACCCGGCACATAATTTGGCAAATATGTAATAGGAAATAATAATAACGCACACTGTCTGTCTATCTTAAATACGAAGCAACAGACAAATGTTTCGAGCAATTGACTAGATGTATATCACTGCGAATGCGATTTCAGTGAAGCTTCAGCACATAGTTTTGAAAAATTTATTGTTAGTGAAATTAAAAATAAATACAGCACTCTCTGTAATCGGCACGTATGCCTATCGCTTTCTCTAAGATCTTCAAAAATAATGTAGGTACATAGGCGCGGATGTACAATTTCTTCAATAGACATAATCTCCTCAAGAAGTCATAATATGCATTTTTTAAATCACGTACTAGGGAGTCAGCAATTTTCATTACACAGGTGATTTGTCATAAACTCTTGAAAGCCCTAGTCTCGCTGGTGGAGTGTTTTTAGATCTTTCAAGCGTATTGGATTCGTTTCAACTACTCTGTGTTGTTGGCTAAACTATAGAACTATGGTGTACGCAATAGTTTGCTTGGATTGGATATGATCACTTTTGCATTATCGAAAACTAGTCACTCGAATCAAGAACTCCAATGGCAGTGCTGATGTGCTGTCGAAGGAACTTGGAAAATCCTTTAAATATAAATAATCCATATAGTTATATGACAAATTATACATAGACGCCACGTCCCTCTTAACACATATGCTACTTTTCCAGGAATAGTTGACAATGGCGCCTTGATAATGCCTTCGGAAGAGTGGCTTGAAAACAACAATTTATTATTGAATTGTAAAAAAAACTAAAATTATTTTATTCGTTACAGATAAGTCATTTGGAAAACCAATTTCTGTGTCCTTCGTCGGCAATAAATACAATTTTGTAAAATCAGTCAATTTCCTACGCATTAGCATAGGTATTCACATTACAGTCGGAATATGGCTAATGTCTGTAAAAAACTAGTTCTTCAAACATACGCCAATTGCTATGTCAACAACAATCTCTACGAAAATTTGTAAAATGAATAAAACGGCATCTTGGTAAAATATATTTAAAATAGAACCTTGGAATAAACCTTCCTTAAAATATTAGCTAGGTTATTTTTGTAGTAACTGAATTTGTATTGCACCGATTTCAACCTAGTACAGTTAAATGCTTTAAAAATTATCTGCGTCAAAACTTAATGACACCTACATACGTATGTAATGTGCCATCGAAAAAAAACATAATTAGTGTAGGCTATGTAAATGTTTTTGATCGTTGCTTTAGCCACTACCACATAATGACATTTATTATTTGACATTTTAAATGTTTTATTATAACCAAAGTGTATAACCTCAAATTAAATGTCAAGGAATAAATGTCATTATGTGAAAGTGGCTAAAGTAACAATCCATTCACATAGCCTACTCTAATTATGATTTTTTTCGATGTGTCTATATATGCACCGTTTTTTTTATAAATTCTGAAATATATGCAACCATCATGTATTGTTTACACAGAAATATATGCAACCATCATGTATTGTTTACACAGAACTTCAAAGACTACTTACACCAAGTTCATATTTAATCTATAGTTAATTAATATCTCGAGTTTCGGGAGAGATCATGTGTAAAGAGTTTTACTGAAATATATAATGACAATATAAAACCAAACTTTGACAGCCATATTTCAAATACAAATCTCAGCACGCCTATATACATGTATAATATACATCCTAATTAGTTTGTATAAAATTTAAGTGACTACACTCTCAAGATTATAATTAAAAATAGAATTCAGTAGGTAACAGAAATTATGATAATTGACTTCCAAAAATTCTAACGAATTCTAAATGCAATTAACCGTAACAGCAGATAATTAATTATTTTGTTTGTTGTATCGCTTCAGTTATTTATTTCCCAACGATCCAAATCCAGTTCTTGTCAGAGTGGTTTTTCAGCTGGAAACATTTACACGGATTATTAAATTCGGACGTCTAAAGCACGGTAGATGGCGCTCTCCGTAGGGTCATTCGTGTTACAGACGTTCTTTTATCTTCTAACCTCGCTTCCATCTCTCCTCATCCTACCCCAGCAATCCACGACTATTAATTTGTTCAGGATCAGTAATCCTTAAGTAAGACATTTTCTAGTACTGTAAGGTTTCTTCTCTTTAAGAGAGACCGAGATATTTCTTCGCTGGCGGTGTGGCACCCCGGTAATTTCGCTTGATATTATTATGTGTAATTTAGCAGAATCTTCCATTCGCCGTCACGTTAATGGCCTCAAATCTAACTTATGTCGAAATTTAGACTCGCCTTTCTCCTCTCGCGTAATGCTACAGAGCGCAGTAAAACAGAAATTAGAACAAAATAGCTACGCGAATAGTTGTCGACGGGTGTGTTTTTTCGTGTCTTTGTTCGTTGCGAGGAAGAGGGAGAATAATCTTATAAATTATGTCGGCGGAAATCCTCTTTCCTAATTTGCGCGGTTAGGGAAAGGAAGGAATTACTTGTATTAAGTGATAAAAGTAGTTGAATTGGGATAAGAATACGTGAAGGGTATTGTTTATGAAGTTAAAAAGATATGTACTTACATTTCCTTAATCAAATTTAGGTTCTTTCGACTTTACACATAAACGAAGATCTATTCACGATATGACTTTTCAAAAAGGAAACTATATGAGTCAATCTATTGATTTATGAAAATGTTCAGATAATTTTATAAACCTTACTTTGGAAATATAAAATATCTATACAGCGTGTCATCGAAAAATATCAGTCTATCGGTTTTCTAATTGCCTTCTATACTAGAATGCCTAGGAACCAGCACCGCTTCACTGCGTATTTTCAAGCCTTGCAATAACATGGCACATTCAGAATTCTGAACTGCTAGCATACTTCCCCAGGGCTGAAGATTCCCTGAGCCCGTAGGTGACCCCCGAACATATTCTAAAACCAAAGTTATACATTATTAGACACTCTAGCTTTGGTTCATAACCTTCATTGCTGCAATCCTCCTTACTTGCAATAATAACTTCAAAAGATTTGATGGGATTACAAGAGACAAGTTTATCTTCTTCCGCATTTCACTCCTGAATAAGCCAAAAACAGCATTATATAATGGCGAAACGTTGAGTTACTAGATTTTTTATTTCTTGTGTTTTATTCTACTTTATTTCGTGTTTATTTTATTTTTGTATTGTATATAGGTATATTACACTACTCTGACGTGGTCAAAACACGGAAAGTCTTATAATAGAGACTCGGACCGTAGAAGTCGTTCATATAATTTATAAACCCTTTCTATCCACCCACAACGATACATATTAAGTGAAATAAAAAATCTACATAAAATACATCTACAAAAAGCATAAATGCCAAGACATATATTCGTATTAATTATTATCAGTTGTTCTTTAAGTATACAAGTACAAGATAGAAACTGCAGACACGAAAATATCAAGATGATTGCATCTATGTATCAGTGACATCTAACGTACACTAAACAAATATATTCTATATTTTCTCCATGCTTGTTAGGGTCCCCTTCAAAGAGTCTTGTAATTCAAACAAATTTTTATGCCGTAGAAGCCCAACAAAAGAAAATCACGCGCGTGCATATTTGGTTTTTAGAATGAGGAATTTTAATGTTGCCCGCGTTTATGTTATATTTGTATTTAAATTATTCATTTATATTCGCTTTGTGTACACGGTTCTTGATGGATTTTACAGATTTTTCGAATAAATGTTATTTCATATTTTATTTTTGTTCTGAAATAATATGAATTTTAGCATTATAAAATGTGAAACGCATGGTTACCATATGTATGACATCAACTTCTTGTAGGAAAAGTAGTCCAGTATCGATATTATAGGGTTGATTACGTAACACAAATAGTTCTTTATTAAAGATTATTTTTGCAGGATACGAGGTGTTTATATCACATATGTATCAATACAAAAATGGTCATAACTCTAAATATCCTGCATAACTTAATGCAACCGTACGTTGTAAACACAAGGGCGATGTCTTGTTTAAGAATATGACTTTCACATGTACATATGTACAAATCATTCTGCATAGGTGAACATATCAAAACCGCCTCTTGCCAAATTGCAGAGGTAAATAAGTATAGGAGAAAAATCAAATATGAAAGTTATTCTCACAGATGCCAAATATATTTTAACAGATGTATCAGATATATAACAAAAATAAATTTTGTTTTCAGCCTGACAATTGTCAGAAATATAATACTTATATACCTACTGTTTTTATCATTTACTACAAGCGTGAAATTTTCCAAGTATTGCAAAGTCCCAACAGTTCAAGTCTGATTAGTAAGGTTGCCAAATAGCGCTAGCAAGCATAAGCGGAGGTTAAAATAGATATGGCGGGACTCCGGTAGTGATATAAGCTTCAGTATTAATTCAAATTTGTATTAGATCTGTTGTGTATACGATATGTTCTGTTCAATTTGCTAATTTCTCTGAACAATCTAAATACTTGCCTTAATTATTGAGATTTTGGCTGACAGATCCAAAATCCAACAAATCCAAATTTCATCACTGATAGTATTACATTTGCCCCAAATTTCCAAAGTTAATTTGTATACATACTCGTGCACGATGTGTCAGGCACAGCTGGGAGGAAATTTTGTCGACAGATGTGATTTGCCGATTCTGTAATTCTGAAATACATTATTTAATGATTTGCGTTTTACACGCACCAAATAATCTAGAGCGCCGTCATGCTGGCATCACATCGCAGCTGCAATATCTAGTAAAAAAAAGGTAATTTTTTTTTTAGACAAAAAAAAAAAAAAAAAAAAAAAAAAAAAAAAAAAAAGGCAAAAAAAAAAGCTAAGGACTTTAAAAGCAATTTAATTAATTAAAATTTGTAATTAATAACATTTCAATGAATTAAATATATTCAATGGTATTTAAAGTGTGAGATTTTAAATATGCATTTAGTATAATTTTTAAAAATTTTACAAATTTATGACATTTCATGTCTGGTTTCATCGTATATCTGTATACAACACCAATGGTGAAGTACATCGCATGCATTTGTAATATCAAATGTATCTTTAAAAACAGAGCTCATGTTTTATCAGCTAACATGTGATACATTAAAAGATTTGTATATTGTACTTTGTAAGGCATTTCATATTATCGTTGCATTTTGTTTGTCGTTGTGATTTCATATGTATCAAGCATTCGTGCTTTATCTTGTACGATTTCAGACTAAGGTCCATGCATTCGGTATGATTTGCACATATTCAGTGTATTTTGCATGTATTTTGCATGTATTTTGCATGTATTTTGCATGTATTTTGCATGTATTTTGCATGTATTGCATGTATTTTTGCATGTATTTTTGCATGTATTTTGCATGTATTTTGCATGTATTTTGCATGTATTTTGCATGTATTTTGTATTGCATGTATTTTGCATGTATTTTGCATGTATTTTGCATGTATTTTGCATGTATTTTGCATGTATTTTGCATGTATTTTGCATGTATTTTGCATGTATTTTGCATGTATTTGCATGTATTTTGTATTTTGCATGTGTATTTTGCATGTATTTATGTATTTTGCATGTATTTTTGCATGTATTTTGCATGTATTTTGCATGTATTTTGCATGTATTTTGCATGTATTGCATGTATTTTGCATGTATTTTGCATGTATTTTGCATGTATTTTGCATGTTTTGCATTTTGCATGTATTTTGCATTTTTGCATGTATTTTGCATGTGTTGTATTTTGCATGTATTTTGTTTGTTTCTGCATTTTGCATGTATTTTGCATGTATTTTGCATGTATTTTGCCATTGCATGTATTTTGCATGACTTTGCATTTATTTTGCATGTATTTTGCATGTATTTTGCATTTATTGCATGTATTTTGCATGTAATATCAAAAACAGTGTAAATGCATTGCATAAAATTTTGCATGTATTTTGCAATTGCATGTATTGCATAAATTGCATGTATTTTGCATGTTTTTGCATGTATTTTGCATGAATTTTGCATGTATTTTGCATTTGTACTTTTTGCGAATGTACTTTGCAAATGACTTTGCATGTATTTTGCATGTACGATTTTGCATGTATTTTGTGAAATGTATTTTGCATGTAATTACAAAATGTATTTTGCATTTATTGCATGTATTTTAATAATGTATTTTGCATGTTATTATTTTTTATGTATTATACGTACATTGCAATTATTGCATGTATTTTGCAAATATTTTGCATGTATTTGATATGAATAAGGTACATTGCTATCTAAATAATTTTGCATGTATTTTGCATATTTTGCATTTTTTGCATGTATTTTGCATGTATTTTTGAAGTTAATTATTTTGCATGGTATTTTCCACCAGTATTTTGCATGTATTTTGCATGTATCAACAAAATTTTGCATATATTTTACTTTTTGCATGTATTTTGCATGTAATTTTGCATGTATTTTGCATGAATTGCAGTAACTTTATGTATTTTGCACAGTATTGTATTGCATGTATTTTGAAGTTGTATTGTTTTGCATGTCAATTTTGCATGAATTGATTGCATGTATTTTGCATGTATTGCATTCAATGTATTTTATACTATTTTGCATGTATTTTGCATGTGTTTTGCATGTATTTTGAATTAGTATTTTGTAAATTACATGTATTTTGCTGAATGTATTTTGCATGTATTTTGTATGTATTTTGCATGTATTTTGCATGTATTTTGCATGTATTGCATTTATTTTGCATGTATTTTGCATGTATTTTGCATGTACTTTTTTTTTTGCATGTATTTTGCATGTATTTTGCATATATTTTGCATGTATTTTGCATGTATTTTGCATGTATTTGCATGTATTTTGCATGTGTATTTTTTGCATGTATGTATTTTGCATGTATTTTGCATTTATTTTGCATTTGTTGCAGGTATTGCATGTATTTTGCATTATTTTGCATGTATTTTGCATTTGTTGCATGTATTGCATGTATTTTGCATGTATTTTGCATGTATTTTGCATGTATTTTGCATGTGTTTTGCATGTATTTTGCATTTATTGCATGTATTTTGCATGTATTGCATGTATTTTGCATGTATTGCATGTATTTTGCATGTATTTTGCATTTGTTGCAGATATTGCATGTATTTTGCATGTATTTTGCATGTATTTTGCATGTATTTTGCATTTTTTGCATGTATTTTGCATGTATTGCATGTATTTTGCATGTATTGCATGTATTTTATTTTGCATGTATTTTGCATGTATTTTGCATGTATTTTGCATGTATTTTGCATGTATTGCATGTATTGCATGTATTTTGCATGTATGTATTTTGCATGTATTTTGCATGTATTTTGCATGTATTTTGCATGTATTGCATGTATTTTGCATGTATTTTGCATGTATTTTGCATGTATTTTGCATGTATTTTGCATGTATTTTGCATGTATTTTGCATGTATTGCATTTATTGCATGTATTTTGCATGTTTGTATTTTGCATGTATTTTGCATGTATTTTGCATTTATTGCATGTATTTTGCATGTATTGCATGTATTTTGCAAGTACTTTGCATGTATTTTGCATGTATTGCATGTATTTTGCATGTATTTTGCATGTGTTTTGCATGTATTTTGCATGTATTGCATGTATTTTGCATGTATTTTGCATGTATTTTGCATGTATTTTGCATGTATTTTGCATGTATTTTGCATGTATTTTGCATGTATTTTTCATGTATTTTGCATGTATTTTGCATGTATTTTGCATGTACTGCATGTATTTTGCATGTATTTTGCATGTATTTTGCATGTATTTTGCATGTATTTTGCATGTATTTTGCATGTATTTTGCAGTAGTTGCATTTGTTAAATGTATTGCATGAATTGTTGTGTGACGAAAGGAACAACATTTTTAGCTACGGATGGAGTCATCGCACAACAAAATTAATAACCCGGCACATAATTTGGCAAATATGTAATAGGAAATAATACAACGCACACTGTCTGTCTATCTTAAATACGAAGCAACAGACAAATGTTTCGAGCAATTGACTAGATGTATATCACTGCGAATGCGATTTCAGTGAAGCTTCAGCACATAGTTTTGAAAAATTTATTGTTAGTGAAATTAAAAATAAATACAGCACTCTCTGTAATCGGCACGTATGCCTATCGCTTTCTCTAAGATCTTCAAAAAATAATGTAGGTACATAGGCGCGGATGTACAATTTCTTCAATAGACATAATCTCCTCAAGAAGTCATAATATGCATTTTTTAAATCACGTACTAGGGAGTCAGCAATTTTCATTACACAGGTGATTTGTCGTAAACTCTTGAAAGCCCTAGTCTCGCTGGTGGAGTGTTTTTAGATCTTTCAAGCGTATTGGATTCGTTTCAACTACTCTGTGTTGTTGGCTAAACTATAGAACTATGGTGTACGCAATAGTTTGCTTGGATTGGATATGATCACTTTTGCATTATCGAAAACTAGTCACTCGAATCAAGAACTCCAATGGCAGTGCTGATGTGCTGTCGAAGGAACTTGGAAAATCCTTTAAATGTAAATAATCCATATAGTTATATGACAAATTATACATAGACGCCACGTCCCTCTTAACACATATGCTACTTTTCCAGGAATAGTTGACAATGGCGCCTTGATAATGCCTTCGGAAGAGTGGCTTGAAAACAACAATTTATTATTGAATTGTAAAAAAAACTAAAATTATTTTATTCGTTACAGATAAGTCATTTGGAAAACCAATTTCTGTGTCCTTCGTCGGCAATAAATACAATTTTGTAAAATCAGTCAATTTCCTACGCATTAGCATAGGTATTCACATTACAGTCGGAATATGGCTAATGTCTGTAAAAAACTAGTTCTTCAAACATACGCCAATTGCTATGTCAACAACAATCTCTACGAAAATTTGCAAAATGAATAGAACGGAATCTTGGTAAAATATATTTAAAATAGAACCTTGGAATAAACCTTCCTTAAAATATTAGCTAGGTTATTTTTGTAGTAACTGAATTTGTATTGCACCGATTTCAACCTAGTACAGTTAAATGCTTTAAAAATTATCTGCGTCAAAACTTAATGACACCTACATACATATGTAACGTGCCATCGAAAAAAAAAAATAATTAGTGTAGGCTATGTAAATGTTTTTGATCGTTGCTTTAGCCACTACCACATAATGACATTTATTATTTGACATTTTAAATGTTTTATTATAACCAAAGTATATAACCTCAAATTAAATGTCAAGGAATAAATGTCATTATGTGAAAGTGGCTAAAGTAACAATCCATTCACATAGCCTACTCTAATTATGATTTTTTTCGATGTGTCTATATATGCACCGTATTTTTTATAAATTCTCTTTTAATTCCTGATTTTTTATTAGGTCAATAAAACAATAAATAATTAAATACCAAACCATCAATGTTTTGTTTAACTTCTTCGGTGGAAGAAATTGAACAGAATTGTTCAAGGACAAAAAATATAATTCAAATGTTCATATTGTATTAAAAATGGCTATTATTACTTTAATATAATCCATATCAATGAATTCTTTGTTTTAATTAATTTTGTTGATAGCCTTATATTATTAGTAATTTGACACATATTAAAAGTTTAATGATTTTTTGTATTTAATTATTTATTGTTTTATGTGAAATAAAAGGAATATGTACACAAAAACGTATTTTTTATAAATTCTGAAATATATGCAACCATCATGTATTGTTTACACAGAACTTCAAAGACTACTTACACCAAGTTCATATTTAATCTATAGTTAATTAATATCTCGAGTTTCGGGAGAGATCATGTGTAAAGAGTTTTACTGAAATATATAATGACAATATAAAACCAAACTTTGACAGCCATATTTCAAATACAAATCTCAGCACGCCTATATACATGTATAATATACATCCTAATTAGTTTGTATAAAATTTAAGTGACTACACTCTCAAGATTATAATTAAAAATAGAATTCAGTAACAGAAATTATGATAATTGACTTCCAAAAATTCTAACGAATTCTAAATGCAATTAACCGTAACAGCAGATAATTAATTATTTTGTTTGTTGTATCGCTTCAGTTATTTATTTCCCAACGATCCAAATCCAGTTCTTGTCAGAGTGGTTTTTCAGCTGGAAACATTTACACGGATTATTAAATTCGGACGTCTAAAGCACGGTAGATGGCGCTCTCCGTAGGGTCATTCGTGTTACAGACGTTCTTTTATCTTCTAACCTCGCTTCCATCTCTCCTCATCCTACCCCAGCAATCCACGACTATTAATTTGTTCAGGATCAGTAATCCTTAAGTAAGACATTTTCTAGTACTGTAAGGTTTCTTCTCTTTAAGAGAGACCGAGATATTTCTTCGCTGGCGGTGTGGCACCCCGGTAATTTCGCTTGATATTATTATGTGTAATTTAGCAGAATCTTCCATTCGCCGTCACGTTAATGGCCTCAAATCTAACTTATGTCGAAATTTAGACTCGCCTTTCTCCTCTCGCGTAATGCTACAGAGCGCAGTAAAACAGAAATTAGAACAAAATAGCTACGCGAATAGTTGTCGACGGGTGTGTTTTTTCGTGTCTTTGTTCGTTGCGAGGAAGAGGGAGAATAATCTTATAAATTATGTCGGCGGAAATCCTCTTTCCTAATTTGCGCGGTTAGGGAAAGGAAGGAATTACTTGTATTAAGTGATAAAAGTAGTTGAATTGGGATAAGAATACGTGAAGGGTATTGTTTATGAAGTTAAAAAGATATGTACTTACATTTCCTTAATCAAATTTAGGTTCTTTCGACTTTACACATAAACGAAGATCTATTCACGATATGACTTTTCAAAAAGGAAACTATATGAGTCAATCTATTGATTTATGAAAATGTTCAGATAATTTTATAAACCTTACTTTGGAAATATAAAATATCTATACAGCGTGTCATCGAAAAATATCAGTCTATCGGTTTTCTAATTGCCTTCTATACTAGAATGCCTAGGAACCAGCACCGCTTCACTGCGTATTTTCAAGCCTTGCAGTAACATGGCACATTCAGAAATGAATTCTGAACTGCTAGCATACTTCCCCAGGGCTGAAGATTCCCTGAGCCCGTAGGTGACCCCCGAACATATTCTAAAACCAAAGTTATACATTATTAGACACTCTAGCTTTGGTTCATAACCTTCATTGCTGCAATCCTCCTTACTTGCAATAATAACTTCAAAAGATTTGATGGGATTACAAGAGACAAGTTTATCTTCTTCCGCATTTCACTCCTGAATAAGCCAAAAACAGCATTAATGGCGAAACGTTGAGTTACTAGATTTTTTATTTCTTGTGTTTTATTCTACTTTATTTCGTGTTTATTTTATTTTTGTATTGTATATAGGTATATTACACTACTCTGACGTGGTCAAAACACGGAAACTCTTATAATAGAGACTCGGACCGTAGAAGTCGTTCATATAATTTATAAACCCTTTCTATCCACCCACAACGATACATATTAAGTGAAATAAAAAAATCTACATAAAATACATCTACAAAAAGCATAAATGCCAAGACATATATTCGTATTAATTATTATCAGTTGTTCTTTAAGTATACAAGTACAAGATAGAAACTGCAGACACGAAAATATCAAGATGATTGCATCTATGTATCAGTGACATCTAACGTACACTAAACAAATATATTCTATATTTTCTCCATGCTTGTTAGGGTCCCCTTCAAAGAGTCTTGTAATTCAAACAAATTTTTATGCCGTAGAAGCCCAACAAAAGAAAATCACGCGCGTGCATATTTGGTTTTTAGAATGAGGAATTTTAATGTTGCCCGCGTTTATGTTATATTTGTATTTAAATTATTCATTTATATTCGCTTTGTGTACACGGTTCTTGATGGATTTTACAGATTTTTCGAATAAATGTTATTTCATATTTTATTTTTGTTCTGAAATAATATGAATTTTAGCATTATAAAATGTGAAACGCATGGTTACCATATGTATGACATCAACTTCTTGTAGGAAAAGTAGTCCAGTATCGATATTATAGGGTTGATTACGTAACACAAATAGTTCTTTATTAAAGATTATTTTTGCAGGATACGAGGTGTTTATGTCACATATGTATCAATACAAAAATGGTCATAACTCTAAATATCCTGCATAACTTAATGCAACCGTACGTTGTAAACACAAGGGCGATGTCTTGTTTAAGAATATGACTTTCACATGTACATATGTACAAATCATTCTGCATAGGTGAACATATCAAAACCGCCTCTTGCCAAATTGCAGAGGTAAATAAGTATAGGAGAAAAATCAAATATGAAAGTTATTCTCACAGATGCCAAATATATTTTAACAGATGTATCAGATATATAACAAAAATAAATTTTGTTTTCAGCCTGACAATTGTCAGAAATATAATACTTATATACCTACTGTTTTTATCATTTACTACAAGCGTGAAATTTTCCAAGTATTGCAAAGTCCCAACAGTTCAAGTCTGATTAGTAAGGTTGCCAAATAGCGCTAGCAATCATAAGCGGAGGTTCAAATAGATATGGCGGGACTCCGGTAGTGATATAAGCTTCAGTATTAATTCAAATTTGTATTAGATCTGTTGTGTATACGATATGTTCTGTTCAATTTGCTAATTTCTCTGAACAATCTAAATACTTGCCTTAATTATTGAGATTTTGGCTGACAGATCCAAAATCCAACAAATCCAAATTTCATCACTGATAGTATTACATTTGCCCCAAATTTCCAAAGTTAATTTGTATACATACTCGTGCACGATGTGTCAGGCACAGCTGGGAGGAAATTTTGTCGACAGATGTGATTTGCCGATTCTGTAATTCTGAAATACATTATTTAATGATTTGCGTTTTACACGCACCAAATAATCTAGAGCGCCGTCATGCTGGCATCACATCGCAGCTGCAATATCTAGTAATTCGGACAAAGTGTTATTTAGAAAAACAAAATAATTTTTCCCATTTAAACAAGCCAGTAAGAAAGGGCCCGATAATAAAATTATTAATTATGGTCACCCAGAGAATCGCCGCTTATGATGTGCAGGTCAAATCAGTTAGGAGTTTCCTATTTGTTATTCTTGTGTATTATATATTAAACACGTCATTCCCAGTGAAACTTGCTTTATTGAAAACTAAAATGTTACCCACAAAATCGGCTACTTGAATATGTTTCTGGAGTAAGTCACTCGTAAAAACTAAGCACCCACCATAGAAAAAAAAATCTTTGTTGGGTGCGATCTGTAGCTAAGAGACGGCGGTAACGATGCAGATGCAGACTTTCTAGAAATATTTTGCATATAAGGCAATGTGAGTATTTGAATTGTTGTGTATTAAGTGTTGGCTCGGTTTCAATTGCTTTGGGAATTTCTACTTCTGCATCCAACGTTGGGTTACCCCCGTCAGTCCCTTCGGTCGACTTATATTTGTCCAGTATCTTGCAGATTGTGTTCGACATGAAAAACGTTGCAGTCGCGGGCAAATGTCTGACAAACGTTCTGCCAGCTCTATGTGATTTACATTAGAAAAGCTCCAAGCTGTATATTATCACAAGCAATTTTCTTATAATCGTTATTCAGAACATCAACAGTTACACGACGTGCTGTTAGAAAATTCGTTACTCGAGAAGATCTATCTCCTTAAAGCGTCAAAAGTGAACCAGATAAGTTGAAAGTCTGTTGTCTCAATCTGTAATAAAGGACTACTGTAAGTTATATCAAAGATGTCGAACCTTTCAGATACAAGTATTTCTCGAATCTTTCACGATCATTTAAACATCAATTGAGTGAGGTGAGCTTACAAAACATATATGAACCGTTTAGCGCCAGCACCATGTTATATAGGCTTGTTTTGTGTAGATAATCCTGTGTATGTGTTGAAAACTATTGTCATAGAAGCTGAAACTGTGGTCGTTGGCTACGATCGCTTGTCCAAATGGAAGTTGATGGCATAAAAACTAAAAGAACAAGCACCACAAGAGAAAGTTCAGGCTCTGCCATACGACAAAAAAAAGTAATGGGAATGAATTTTTGTTAGCGATATTAAGATTACAGTCTGCGCCACCTATTAAGAGGCGCTTCTACTATGTCAATTTACAAACAAGACAAAAGTAAGAAACTTGGCAGAGTTGTGTGCTTATTGCATGACAATTTACTCATGCACACTGTTGAGTTTGTGTAAGTCTTAATTTATGAGTTAAGTTTCGAACAAACCGATAAGCTTTTATATAACCCAAGTATGGTTTTCAGAGGCTACTACTACTTTGAAATGTTGAAAAAATTCTTTGCCGACACACGATTCAGTGAAAACAAAACGGGAAAAAAATCAAATGTCACGTGTGTGACACTGACTACAACGTTTTGATAGTTGTCATTATAAGTATCAAAACAGTGGTAACTGAGTGAAAGTAGACTTATACTGGAATCTGCAGATTCAAATTACGTGAAAAAATAAAAATTTATAGAATAAAATATTAATCTCAGTAGGTTTGAAGAAGAGGCGTTTGTTTAAAGTATTTTTCGATTCGTGCAGGAGCAAATATATGTATTATATTAATTCTCTTATCTCATCGTAACTCAGTACCATCTTTCAGGACAAATTAAGAACGTATTTGTCCTGCCACTATGATTTATATTTCAATGTAGCTTATAATCTTTCAAAAGAAAAGAAAAACAATAGGAAACAAAAGATTATTTTGTTAGGAAGCAAAAATTTGTAAAGAATATTAATGATAAATTGACACATTATATCACCCTCTCCAATTTATAGTAGCAGCAATAAAAATTACGGCATACTCGTAGTTCCAATAGTAACGATCGTGTTGTACATATATTACTATCAGGCCTCTAACCACTACTACAAGCGTAACTTATCCCCTGAAATTTGAAGCAATACACGTGAAAGCCATGTTTAACACCAACGCCTGTATATTGACCAATATAATTAGTTCTAGCAGGAATATCGACATTCCCATTACTATGTAGGCATAATGCGGCCATACACAAGGAAAATCATTTAATAAAGAAAAATCACCTTCCCCGACACATTGTAATAATAAAGTTCTACAAATCATAGAGTACTACTTAAGGTAATAACGGTCATAATGAAATATGATTGCTTTTTATTGCACTTTGAAGGAATTACTAAGAAAATTATATAGAACATAAACGTTTATGTTAATAAATAGTTTCTACTAACTTCCAAAGTAAATTTAATTTAGAATTTTTCACGTTGAAAACAACAGAAATGTGTTTAATATTCATGTAAATTTTAGTTTATATGAATTTGTCACTTCCACTTGTGGTAAAGACGACTGAATCAATTATTATCCATTATTATGCTATCGATCGTAATAAAACTTGTGTACGAGTATATGTTTCATTAATTATGCTTAATTTCATTTTTACAAGTTATATTTTCACAAGTTATATTTGTGTATTTATAAATGGAACAGTTTATTTACTATTAATATTTGAAATAAACAACATTTCCGTACACTCTTCTCTATTTTGTTTGTTTAACTGAAATATATAAAAGAAATATATAAATACACAATATACAAAATTGAATAATAATAATATGCACAGTAGGAATATGATATTGTAATATAACTTGTTAAGGTATACTATTCATTCTATTAATGTTTGATTGTTCCTAGAGTTCATTTCAAGCCATTGTATGAAAACAGCAGAGATTTTGTCAACCAAATAATTTTAATTAAATAAAAAAACGCTCTCATATACAAAATTTTAGAAAATATTAATTATTTAAAAATAAGCACCTCATTACATAATAAAAAAACCAACACCGCCAAATGATGTCTATTAAAATATACCTTTCTTCGAGCATGAAACGATTCCTTAATTTGCTCTTCTTTTTGTATTCCACAGTACTTTCCCATTAGTTTCTCAAAGGTGTAAAAACAAGAATGCTTTTTTGTTCATAATTAAAAATGCATACATAATTACAAATTACAGAAAAGAAAATAAGTTAAGTAACAAGAAAAATAAAGCAATAGTAAACTAAGTTGTTATAAGTTAATAAATATTGTTCGTATAGTCCTTACAACTTACTGTTATCCAGGAGTACATAATATTCCGTATTCATTATTTCAGTGAACGCTCGTATCTTTCATTTTTCCATTTTGTTAGTGTTGTTTTGCCAGTATATTGCACTAAGAAAATTATATTGCTGCAATACCGTTACGCTGTACCGAATTTCAATTTCGACGGTGCATTCATATTGAACCAGTTTGATATTGAATTCTACATGTGTGCTTACAAACAGTAAGGGAATTGACAGCTTAAACAATATATTAAAAATGGAAAGTAGGTATAGTAAGGTTGGGTTAAGTTCGTAATATGTTATTACGTCTATGTATATCTGAAACATAATATTATATTATAACGACTGTATTTGATGTTTGCTCAAGTATTTGACTGATTTTGAACGTTACATCTCCATTAACGCAGTCTATCTATGGCTGATCATTAGAAACCGTATCTTCGTTTTGTTCTCTAATAACGTTTAACGTTTCAATTATTAAAGGAAATATCTTCTACAAACATCTGTCTTAATATTTATAAATAGTAATACAAATAACACACAAGAAGAAACACACAAACAAAAATTAATGCCTGAGAATTAAAAAAAATCGGTGCAGTATACGTGAAGAAAATGATAATTCTTACAAAACTGAGAATAGTGTACTCACACTTAGTTTGTAATACCTATTTAACTACATATATCAGTTCACTTTGATATGCTTCTTAGTAATACGAGTATTTGATAGAAAGAGCAAGAGAGACTCAGACAAAAGGTTGATGTAAGGTAAATAATATAAGAAAATTGACTTTCATAAAGAATGGTTTTATGTTGATGAAGTGGTCGTTTCCCCTGAATATGGTAGAAGGATTGTGAATATCCGTTCAGAATTTAATTTTGTGATAAAAATGTGACGGGTTGTACGATATGCGTTCAAATTTTAATATACCATAAATAAACCGGAAACAAGAGTTTTGTGCTTTTTAAATTCTTACCCTTGTAAAACTCTCTAGTCTAGGACCACGTACAGCTATGTACTATAAAAACTGGGTAGAACAAAAGTTTCATATAATGCTTTTTAATGTGTGGGGAAGTAAGGGAGTACTACGTATGTATTAAATTCTAACGCTTCGTAAATCCAATAATCTTAGATAAGATAGAAAAGCCATTTTAATTTATTAGTTCTTTATTGATAAATGTCTAAATTTTTCATTCGTGGTTTCAAATTTCAAGAGTTCAACAGTACTGTTAAAAAACAATTAGTTATAAGAAGGAATCAATATATTTACTAGACCTACTGAAAACAATTTTTAGTATATTTTTTTTTCGTACGAGGTGTTGCTTGTATATGCAATGAAATCTGACCTAAATAGAATCGTATGTAAAAAAACCTTGACAAGTAACAAATACTGTCGGTACCAAAAATTTTTTAGTTATAAAAAGAAAAGAAAACATAAAGATCATGAAATTAAGTCTGAATAGCACTGACAAGGGAACACCGGCGGGTGTCCCCCTCCGATTTTGATGAAACTTTACAGATCGAAAGAGTACCTTAAAATAAGAGCTACGTTTTTTTTTGTCAGCGTATCCGCACGATTTTGGGGTACAGCTCCCTCCAAAGATTGGACGATTTTTCAATTTTTGCAAATATTTCTTAAATTAAACAGATATTAAATTTTCTTCTTGACATAATTTGCAGCATATTGCATGGCCCTAAGGGTGGCGTCGTCCGTATTCGCAAAAAGTTAGTAACGGGGGACGGGGTACCTCGTACTCGCCATTTTTTAACATTTTTTCTTTTTCTTTTATGTTACAGGGTGATTAAATAGGGATCTGTAATTTTCCAACTTTAAAATCATAAATAAACAACTTGTTTATTTTAAATGGAATGGTGTAGCAATTATTGCCTATTTGGATATAAAATTTGATTTGCTTCCGTTTTTATACGGATATTATTGTGTCTAGTTCCAACGGTTTAGGAGATATTTCCGATTTTACAGTTTTTCACCATCCGTATACAATTATTACATTATTATATTATACTCGTAGTAGTATTATTATTATTATATATTACAATTATTATATTATATTACAATTATTTTTATTAATCCTCCAAATTGATTACTATTGTTTTCTATGTAGAAGCGATCATTTTTTATGAATAATGAAAAAATTAATTATTAAAAAAATGCGGGGGTATGGGGTACCCCGTCCCCCGTTATTAGCTTTTGTGAAAATATCTACCTTGAGACCATGAATTATGCTGGAAATTATGTCAAGAAAAAAAATATTTCTCTTATAGTTAATTTGATTTATATCAATAGACAAGTTTATTAATTTTGAAGCTTTATTATTATTTTTCTATTTTTACAATTATTAATTTTCTAAACTTGTTATACATCATCGTATTCTATGTAGAATCGGCCTTAGTAGGTATTCGTGCACTCTGGCCTGGCAAAATTCTGAGGACCGTGGGAAAGTTAGACCACGCCCACTTACAAGGGCTACCTGTTACAGCGAACGATGTACCTGTTTATTTCAACGGCTATCTGTTACATCTGAACAGCTTTCGATCGTATATACCGGTTTATTTCAATGGCTCTCTGTTACAGCTGAACAGCTTTCGAACAGATAGCCGTTGAAATAAACAGGTATATCGTTCGAAAGCTGTTCAGCTGTAACAGGTAGCCATTGGAAGTGGGCGTGGCCTAACTTTCCCACGGTCCTCGGAATTTTCCCAGGCCAGAGTGCACCAATATCTACTGGCCTTCTTTTGATGAATAAGAAAAAGAAAAAATGTAAAAAAATGGGGGTACGAGGTACCCCGTCCCCCATTATTCACTTTTTGCAAATACGGATGACGCCACCCTTAGGGCCATACAATATGCTGCAAATTATGTTAAGAAGAAAATTTAATATCTGTTTAATTTAGGAAATATTTGCAAAAATTGCAAAATCGTCCAAACTTTGGAGGGGCTGTACCCCAAAATCGTGCGGATACGCCGACAAAAAAAAAAGTGTCTCTTATTTTAAGGTACTATTTCGATCTGTAACGTTTCATCGAAATCGGAGAGGGACACCCGCCGGTGTTTCCTTGTGAGTTCTCTGCGCCATATCTAAAACTAGTAGAAATTGACGTATTCTGTATGGTACATTTTTAGGAAATTACGTTTGAATGTAGCTGTTGTAACTTAATATGTAGTTACCCGGTCTGATTGATCTGACCTATGTAACAACTACTGCAATTACGACAGTCAATTTTATAAATAAATCTACATAGATTGAAGTATAGGACTTGTGTTTAGGTCGCGACACGTCTCATATACTTCACTAGCTTTCTGGCACTCATTAACTGATATTCTTTCCCATTTCGTCTCAACCACTTAACGGTTTCATCAATACAGACTTGAGCATCCAACAAAACAATGCCAGATCGCGATATCGAATACTTTTACGGTCCAAGTCTCTGTTTTGAGGATCTCCGGATTTTGACCGTATCGTAGTTGTGTAAAGATATACAATACAAAAATAAACAACACCAAAATAAAATAAAGCTGCAAAAAATCCACTAAACTCGTCGTTTTATAGGTACATAATGTAAGTGGCTTCTTCAGGAGCAAAACTGGGCATGCCGCGCCAGAACGTCACCATAACTCGAGGTGTAAAACACGCCAGAGGCAAAACTTTTTCGAAGGTTTCTTTTGGTGTCCCCTACTCACTTTTTACGCCTGAATAAGCCACCTACGAGCGATATGTCTATATAGCAGATTTTATGCTTTTGTATTTTTATTTTATTTTGTTTTTTGTTTACATTGGTATTGTATATACAAGTATCTACAATTCTGGAACAGGATCAAAACGTGGAAGCCCTCATAAGTTGTTTTTTTGTTTGTAAACGGAAGAAGGTATGTATAATACAAACTCGTTTTCTCTGTTATCAAAACTTCTACATTTGTACTTATATTTAGTGCTTAGGCATCACTTAGAAAACGCTCTTTTCTATCCGTAGTGAAATATATTGTATACAAACTATGTACTTTTTGCTACAAGTTCTCACTTTTTCTCACGAACTATTTTAATTTGTTACATATTTGTATCTTTCGAACGAATTTCTTTTGTAGCAAAAACTTTCTTCTGAAAACTTTTCCCGTTAGTTCACGCTAACAGCAAGTCTATCTGCAAGGAAACTTCATTAAATTACTTAATTGCCAATTAAAGGGGTAAGCAGTAAACGTCCTCATACCAACCCTGAAGGGTTGATCAGTTCTGCATCGATAGCAATAAATCAATCCAGACAATGATTTACTGCCTTACGCTCCTAAACAGTCAGGAGGCGATCATACTTCCTCTTAAGACATATAATTAATAACCGGTACTATATATAGTAGTTTTGCAATGTTGTACACTCGACCTTCTTGACTGATACATGGGTACTGAAATAAGTAACGATTTGTCAGTAAACAGAAAGGGTTGTTTACTCCTAATAAACCAACGCGTAAAATGTGAAGATTATAAACAGGTCCTTGTTCGAGGGATTAAATAGAAATTATGGAGAATCTAGTAAAGCTAGCAAATTACATATTATAGAGTCATAGGTTATCAATGGTTTTGTTTTAAAGTAGTAAAACTTCTTTTTACGGAAGAGGTTCAGTTTCACCTATAACAACCTTCAAGTTTTCTGAAAAATATGTGACAGTTTGTCGGCCTCTTTAGATGTAAAGTTTCCTACTTTAAAATCGTCTTTGTTGACCGAATAGTTTTCTTTACAATGTGTTACAATGGCGCAGTGTTTATCATATAGAAATGATCGCTTCGGATAAGAAGGATATCATATTGTGATATCAATAGTGACTAACAGAACGGTTGTCTGTATACAACGATCCTTAAACACATTTATTACCTTTCTAGCCATTAACTTACTGAGCAATAAAACAAGCACTAAAACATTATTCCTGTTACTATCTAAGTATGCGGAGTCGGCACCGATAATAGGAACTATAAAACTATTCTGACATGCTGATTCATTATCAATTTAATGATCCATACACCGAGCAATTAAGTTCTGGTTTATATGCATGGCTCTCAGTAAAATTGGGAAAAACAAGAGAAACGCGCTAAACTCATGTAAGTAGAAAACTAAATATAAACTGGTATTTAGAGTCTCCATAAAACATATACCTACAATTCAAACATATAAAATATAAAGCTTATTATTAAAATAGTACGCAACGCCCGCCATAAACAAAAAGAGAAAGTATAGATACAGAAAATGATATGTAGAAAATAATCCAAATCGAATAAATAGAATTATTATGCGGTGTTTTAAATTACAGCAAAAGTTTCAAACAAATACGGAACAAAGGTATTATACACTAAGCTTTAAATGTTTACACTTTTAGAATATACGATTTAGAAGATAACCCTTTAAATTCAACGCCGTATCACTTTTTGCTCTTTGAGCACGTAATCACCTTTTAAACGTAAAACAGTGCGTTAATGTTCCAGAGATAAAAAAGTGTTTATCTTCATCTAACGAGCCGTCGTAAACGAAAACGAAACTCTTTCCGTAGCCCTGCCTAACGGAAAAACAACTTCGAACAGTATCACCTCTCTTATTTAAAATTTTCACACTTCCTGCGCCCTAAACAACGACGAGCAAAAAGTTGCAAAAATTGCTACCGTATCGTAATCTAAAATACGCAATCGGAGAAAAATGTTCACACACAAACATTTAAAAAATTCGGAGTCTGCAAATGGCAGTAGTATAAAGGTGGAACCACGAAAACTGTGATATAGCTTCTCTGTAAATTAACGTGATGCTTTTCAACCAAGGTTTTGATGTATTAAAAATGAAAACTTGAATTGTGTTATGGTAACCAATTAATTTGGCAGGACAGGTAACAATTAATTTAATTAGCATGGTAGTAATGAATGTTTCAACCTGTAACAGAAGGGCATAAGTAGCAAATTTCTGAAAATGAGATTACTATGAATACGAATGTAAATTAATTAAGCTTTTAGTTTAACACAAGAGTTGAATACATCAAATATTTGATAATCGTTAACATTGATGTTGATGTGTGGGACAATTTTGATTTCGAATGAAAGTAAAGTCGCTTACCATGTTTGATTTGTGACATTCATAAATGTCATTTTCCCAGTGGTAATCTGTACAATTCTTAAATGCATTTTTAATTATTGTGTAGCATGATCATTACAATGTTTAAACAAATTGATTAAAATCAAACTTTTTCGGTGATTTCAAAGATCCATTAGTATTTTACCTGATGTGTTATCTAAAATAGTTGAAAAAATTATGAATCAGAAATTGCTTCGGTATCTTAGTGAGTACGATGTTTTACTCGCTCATCAATCAGAATTTCGTCCGGTTATGACTGCACCACCATGTGCTATTGGATGTAACCGATGACTTGATTTCAGCATCTGACTGAAAGGAATGCTTTCTGTTCTAGCACTGCTAGATTTTAGTAGGACATTTGATACCATGGATCATAATCTACTGTTAGCAGTCTCAGCTTATTCTGATCTCTCTTGTGCAGCTGACGAATTATTCTTGTCTTATCTTAGCGGTAGGGTGTAATTTGTTCGTTTTAATGGCAACATATTATGTAATATTAGATCTATTTGGCGTGGGGTACCTCAAGGCTCTATCTTGGGATAACTTTTATTTATTATTTACACGGCTTCATTCTCCACGTACGCAAGCTCCTGCAAACGCCATATGTACGCTGACGACATACAACCGTATCACTCTTTTCGCTATGTTGATAGTCAAGCTGCCATTACCGCTATTAATGTTGACTTGGAGAGGATTTCTTATGTGGCAACTCAACATGCTCTGGCTATTAATTCATCTAAATCAGTTGTTCAGGTTTTAATTTGATGTTCCTGTATTCTTGACATTTGCACAATTTTCAATTAACGCCTCTCAGCTTCCAATTAAAAGCGAATATAAAAATTTAAGATTGATTTTGGAACTCAGTTCAGATTTGACGCTCACATACACAAGTGTACCAGAGCCGTTTACGCTAATTTAAAATTAATATATCCCCATCGTCACTATTTATCTATAGCAGTCAAAAGAGATCTGTGCGAATATCTTGCTTTATCGAATTTGTCATTTTTAGTATTATAATGAACTTTATACTACCTGTATTACGGTTAGCACATCTCAGCGGGGTACAAAAGGGTACTAAATTCGTGTCTACGTCTCATCTTTGGTATAAGAAAATATAATCACGTGTCCTGTAAGTTGAGCGAGTTGGGTTGATTAACTATGAAAGACAGACGATCACTGAGAACGGCTTGTCTCTTCCACCAAGTCATTACAACAAAACGACCCTTTTACCTATTTACTAAAATCTCGTTTCGCACAGATGTTCATACTTTAAAGTTCAGGTTCAAAGGAATGCTTACTCCACCAGTCCACCATACTGCACTCTTGTTTGAAGAAATTGTTTGTAAGAAATTTACTTATTATTATGTGTGTGATCATTTTTATTTTTCCTTCGGTTTTTTTTCTTTTTGTACAATTGCAATTTCATTATTTGTAAACCATATAGTTTTTCCATCACAGTATTTAGTTTTTAAGATAACTTTACGCACACTTTCGTTGATAGCATTTCTTTATTATTATTTTATTGATTCAAGGTGTGTAGGGAGGAAAGCAACCAATTATTGAACGCGCATTCACACCTTGCTGCTTCCTCATGCATCATGCGTGCTGTTATTTCTCTGATACATATACTATACATATGTTTTCTTTTTTGAATTGTCTGTTATTTTTGTATGTAGAAATAAATTTCTATTATTATTATCTGAATTACTGGCCCAGCGCACTCTCCCGGTCTTGCTGAGACCAGAGACCATTTACCTTCTCAGATTAGAGTGCCAACGAGAAGGCTCTGATTAGGGTATTAGTTTTATTTACTAATTTTTACAATATTTTTTTCAGATACCTATATGTTCAATTCCGTGAGGTCACATGTTGCCGAGAACTTTCCTAACGATGCTACAGGTCTGTATGATAACCGATTTTTGTATGTTCTTGAAGATGGCAGTATTAAGGTTCAATTTTTCTATGGCACGGTGTAAGTTGTGCGGAATTTCTCCGGTGGCATATAAGTTATACAGGTTCTGAATCAGAATTGTGATTAGTATTAGAGTTTAGTTTAGTAAAAAGCATTATAGTTAAGTTTGATGATGAAATGAATTGTTTCCAAACTGTCTATGAAGTAATAAATAATAACTGTCACAAATAGTATCATCAGTAAGTCAATAACACCAAATATGTCAAGAATAGTAGATTATTTAGGCAGTGATAAAACCTCCCAAACATTCCACAATGAACCGATCTTGTCTAAGTGTAAATACCTGTATTATGTTTACGAGAGTGATACGACAGTAATACAAATCATTAAAGGAAAGGAAACAGAGAACCAGAAAGTAAACAAATAAAAAACGTTCATAATCGGATCAATGTTATATTACAAAACACTAGAAATAGAAAATAAAAAATTTTTGCCAAATGTATATTTTAATAAACAGTACAGTAGTGAATGTAATATATTCTTTGAGTATGAAAGAACGATGATTTTCCAATTATTATAAAATTAGAACACAACTTGGAGAAAAAAGTTCTAAAAGTTTCGTAAACATAATTCTCATCAAAACAGAGAGAACCTTAGCTCAACCTTCTAATGATGATGTTCATGTACATACGTGCAAACTAATTGAAAATTCTATATAGAGCCTCTGCAATCAGGCGAATTCAGAAGTTTTATAAAATGTTTGACAACAGAACACTACTGTTGATCATCTACAATATACAGTCCACAATTTTACAATATAAAAATTACAAAATGGTAAAAGAAGGGTTAACGAAATTTGTAGTAATTTATATAGTTATCTGTCTAAAGTACATAGACTGAGATGGAAAGCATGATCAATACAAAACAAGAATGGATTTGTCTAAGCAATGCTGCTGCATTTTCTAAAAAAATTGACGCAGTTCTAAATATTTCAAACAGATATTTAGTGACAGGGTACAAGCTGTTTTGAAAAAATAAAACAGCTGCAGGGCAAGGAGGTAAAATAACAGATACTAAAAGAAAATCAGACTTTCTAAGCCAGACTTAAATTGTATTTATATTTCTACAAGTTAGCTCTCAGATGGAGCTTTCTACAGGATCGACGGCTCAGTGAAAGAAGTACAATCTCGTCCTCAACTTTATTTATCGGATTACCAAGAAAATTAAAAAGTCTACTTAATTTTTGGAGAAATCTGACAATCGGAGCGTAATACTGTGCTAATTTTTTCGCTTGCCTCAAATCCAGCTTATGCCTGATGAATTTCCATGAAGCGACGTTGTAGGCAAAACAGATGCCGACCAGCAAGACTGGTAAAACTATCTGTATTGCATGAAAATGTTTGGAAATTATCCTTATTTATTTTTCTGGTATAATAAATTTCCACATTTAATATATTTATTTATCTTATGTTTTTAATACAAACAATTTTTAAAATATAGTGTTCTTAATTAGTAGTCTTTCATTTTTATTACACATGCGTATAAAATCAAGTAACTAAATATAACTAAATGTGTCTATTTAACATACTAAGCGTCTTACAACAATAGTCCGACAAAAAGTCATATGCGAGAAAAATTGTAATAAAAAATCAGATAATAGAATTAATGCAGATTTTGTTAATGACTTTTGGGTTTATGACTGTAAAGCAGCTTATTTTTACTTTTAGTCTAGTAACATATTGTCATTATTTGTTATAAATTGTATAGTTTACATTCACAGATGGTAAGCACGCTTGTTGACTGATGGCGGTTTATAAATGAACAATATACGTTTCACTCCTTTACATTAAACCTAGAACTACCTTACACTTTAGGAAAGACAATTCTTAAATTTAAAACAAGAAAGTTGACGCCACATCCCATGAGACCGCAAACGAAGTTATTTGACCGTTACCGCAACTCATAAAAAATAGATACTGACATTCTTTACCCTGCACTGACAGCGCTTTTCCTACAGAGGTTAACATGGAAGGGAACGATGGGAAGAAACTCATTGCATATTTATATATTACCCTGTTAAAATGAATTCCCATAAGAATGTTAGAGTGAATTTTTGTGCAGTTAAATCCGCCAATATTTACCAATATGTCGTCTGACGATTATTTCTCAAATAACCTTATAAATTAACATCTATACTAACTGGACTATTTATGTTACGCGTTGCCAGTGGTTCACACACACATTCATAAATGTTATCCTACTTTGAAACTATTTTAACATACTATATATATACATACTATATTTAAAAAAATAGCAATAACCTTAAACACTTATATTGGAAAGATGTGGCAAGCCGATTTTGTGTATGTCTCTTCCAAAATCACGCATCGCGTCAAAAATTGAAAAGTACAAATGAACAAGTTCCAAATGAATATTTTTTTAATATCTTGTACTCGACATTTTCATCCTTCTCTATTTCAGCATTGAATTGAAGCCAATTCCAAATTATTTAAGAAATACAATAGTCAAAAAGGTACTATGGAAACAGTTGAGACAATTGAGCATTCCTAGAAGTGATAAGTGTGGCATTGTCGTACTTTTGAAGAACTTCAAAAAATAATCGATGGTTTTGTTATTTCTTCGAGAGCAATTCATAGCGACTGCAAATACACAATTAATTCTTATCTACATTCGATGTAGGCTGAAAGTTTCTGTCATCACTATTCATATCACCCAAATATTTAGAATAATGAAAAGAAACATTCAGTTTGGTATTACAGTAATCCGAGCAACCGCCACATTTTTAGCAAAGAACTAAATATCAAGTGTGGAGGAATACGCATTTACTTACTATTAATATAAAACACAGGAAAGGACATAATAATAGCTTATATAAATAACGTAAAGATCAAAAAATCTCTTGACGCAATAACTGCCCGCATTGCTCTTGCAATTCTTATGATTGGTTTCTGCAGGATTTTCGCTTATATTTTGATCCACTCGGGTTATAAGATTTTCTACAGCAAATCCTGTTGATATAGGACATTTTGTGCTCATCTTACAAGAGTTCAATTACGATCTTCAAAAGTTTGCCATACTATACGTAATACTCCTCGCATATTTTCGAACTAGGCTTGCGGTCATTGCCGTTCATGAATTGAAATGCAAGACGAAATTAACCGTCTTAATGCTAAGCTTTTTTCAAACATTTCTCTAAGTGTTTGGACACGGTATTTTTTAGACTTGTTACCTTGTTACCATGCTTATTAGAAAGCAAATACAATTTGATTAGATTACATTTATTCGATTTGAATACACCAAAAAATTAACTAAGCAATAAATAAACACATTGATTTTCTTTACCGCTTATATATCATGTGAAATTGCTTCGATTTTCTGTCATTGATCTTCCCCAAAGAACTCATCGACTTCGATTTGCTATTTGTTATGTTGGTGTAGTACTTTCAAACTGTAGTTTGGGTATAATCCTCCAACAGACCACAAAATTCAATCGAATTACAACTACAGCACTAAAGTTGCTATGCACACAATTAGCTTGGAGATGATTCAAAACCTCCAGGAAGAATTTTTAAACGGATTTCTGCAAGCTGCAGGAAATCGGTGAATGGCGGTTGGAAGACTTAATTTAGAAAATTTTATACGCTTGAAAGAACTGTTTTGTTTATTGTTCTTATAGGTTTC
Organism: Holotrichia oblita; assembly: GCA_023690525.1. NCBI lineage: Eukaryota > Metazoa > Arthropoda > Insecta > Coleoptera > Scarabaeidae > Holotrichia > Holotrichia oblita. The sequence continues at coordinate 28,643,346 of CM043021.1, forward strand.
TACCATTGGTTTCAAAATTTTTATTTGTAACACAGTAAAATATTTATAATATGACTTCAACATGAAATAATAAATACATGTATATATTGTTATCAACTAAAATTAATATTTCATTTTTACCAAATTTATTCCGTACTTCGAATCAACACTGTATTATTATTATTATTGAAACACAGAATTTTCTTTTCACAATGTACTAATACGTTATATCTTAGTGGTTGTACCAAGAAGAGCTAGTATATGAAACAACAAACGAAGAATAAGTAATCCCGTATAATAGCATAGATAAAAAATCAGATAAATAGTTTTTATAATAAATTTCATTGATAAATTATAACTGGCAAAAGCTAAAGTAATCATAATTTTGATATTTTATTTCCATGTATGTACTATAAAACACAGAAGAATTGAATCGAAAAGCCATAAAATTTCCTCGGGACTAAATCAGGTAGCGAAATATAAACAGACAAACAACTTGGTCAACTGTAAAGTGCCAGCGGCTGGATGCTGTAAAATATATTAGATATATTTTAGATATAAGTAGAAAGACATTAGGTAGTAATATCTTCCGCAATAGCACTGTAAATTTAATACACCTACAAATAGCATTATCACAGTGTTCGCTGTAATATTTATCAATAGTATGTGTTAGTCGTCGTATACACATAATTTGCCATATATAAAATGCTACATTAAGAAACTGAATTAGACACAGAATTAGAGCACTGCGCTCGGTCCTTAATTATTCTAATAGATGGATATTTACTTCTTAGAAAGAATTTCTAATGTAGTTACGGATTTGGTAATACAAATAATTAATACTTTTATTTTACAATGATTGTATGCATATATTCGTTTATCTGATCGATTTATAGATTATTAGGGTGATTACAAATGATTATAGATGTGGCTATAGAAAATGATGATCCTTTCGAAGTGTTAATGTCTTATCGCATTATCATCTTCAACATTTTCCTGAAATGTTATGTTAAGTAGTTTTTTTGTGTTAGTTAACCTTTATTGTTAATTGTTGGAAAATTAAAAAAATTAAATCTTCCGCTTTTGATGAAACTGTAGACACAATCGCTAAATAAATAGTCACAAAGGTAGCGATTGTGTCTACAGTTTCATCAAAAGCGGAAGTTTTAATTTTCCAAGTATTTAACGTAATTGTCACCGATAAATAATGTGTGTTGAGATGTCCTCTACGCAGACAAACTGAAAAATTGAGAAAAAGCTTAGTGAACTTCGAAAAAAAAAACCAAAAAACACAATATGTCAAAAACAGGCGCCTTTTGGATAAGGGAAATTTGGCCATATTTATTGCAAATGATCTTTACTAACACGCTATAAAGTATAACGGTTTCATTACCAGTCACCCTGTATACTTATCTGCAGTAAATCTTTACCGTTTATTACTGTTCTAAGTTTAACTACAACATTCAAAAAATAATAATAGAAAATATCTTTTTGAATTATTAAGAGGGCCGATTACCGTTTGACAGTTGGCGATGTTGCCACAATTAAATTTTCTCATAATATAATGTTTTTATAATTTATTTAAACCGTATTTTTAAATTGGGCTTGATACACACATGTGTAGACGTATTTTGCATGCTCATGGCAAATTTCAATAATTAAATATAAAAATTAATTGAATAATCTCTATTTCCCTATCAAGGTAAACGGGAATAGAGATTGTGAAGTTAATATCGAATATTAATGGACAAAATTGTATATAATAATATAAAATATGTATATATAAAAAATATATAAAATAATATAAAATATTTGTAGAAATATGTGTATGAAACCTAATTTTCAAATTATATTGCAATAAAATCAAGCAAACGATTTATATAATTATGTAACTATTGCACCGCTGTAAAACAATCAGCTGGTAGGCGACCCTCTTAAGTATTGCAAACTACTTCATCATGTATTTTGTCGTCGTAGATAAATAATCATTTTACAGGTTAAATTGTTTCTATTGTTTTTTCCTAGTATTTTATTTGACTTCGTCCCTTTGCACGCACTATAGCGAATTACTTTATATGATATAATGGTACTATACAGATCGTTGCATCGCAAGTGCCGTCAAACGCTCACTCCGATTGACGTGTTACTTCGTTGAGCAGGTCTTAGCGTTGTATAGTATGTATGTATAGTACGTGCATATAGCTGCGCCGGTGGTATGAATTATAGGTAATGTAAGTAGACTCATATGATAAAATTTTCTTTAACGTGCACAATGTGCCCGCTGTTTTTATCCTCATAAAAACTAAATATGTAATTATAACAAGAATAGCAAACTTGTGCATAGAATATGTATTGTAAGAAGATGTTTATGACGAATGAAAAATGTAAAATATTAAAGCAATGTGGAGAATAATAATACTATGTATTATAACAACAATTCACAGTAAAATAATGAAATTTAAATTCTGTAATTAGTAGCTAAATAAAAAATGAATATTCTCATATTTGCAGGAATAAACGTTAAAAAAATATGCATATTGCTATGGATCTTTATCCGTATATTTATTTGTTAAGTCATCTTTCGTTAGTAAATCGTGTTCATTAACTTTTTGATGCGAGTGTATGCTCTCACTCTTGAAGGATATTTTTTTGTTAGATTCTACCGATGTAGCTTTGAGGATTTTAATATGTATTTGAGATTTCATGCATACATTTAAATATTAATTGTTTTCTCTCAGTTAACTTTGTTGTAATTAATTTTTAAGCATACCTATAGTTGCTCAGGTGTTTATTTATGATGTTTGTAATTTTTTTAAATTTTATTTCTTTGTGTAATTAAGAAGATTTTGACTTTATACCTGAGCTAAATTTTACATTTTTCTTGTATTGTAATATTTTTCTGTTCGCTGGTTAGCGATGTGCGCCGGTCACAGATGTTTTGAAGGCAAGTCCGATTAGCGTTGCCAGAGAATTCGGTTCAATTTTGGTCACCTCGAGTTTTTTTTTAATCTGTTGAAATTGATTTTGAGTTCATTTAATTTTCCTTGTTTTTTTTTTTCTGTATCTGTGTTAACGCTAATGGAATTTCGAATAGTGTAGGTTTGTGAATAGTTTGTTAATTAATTGTAAGTATATTAACTTTTAGTGTTTAGAGGATCGATTTCTAGAAGTTTACACGTGTTCATTTTTTTTTTACTTAATTTATTTCTGTATCCTTAGCGCTTGCTGCATTAATTTTTCATTCGGTTTCATTTTCATCATATTTGTTGGATTGGAATAACTTCTAGTATTAGATTCATAAGTTAGGGCCAGTGTTTTATAAGTGCACTCTCGGGTCCACTTACTTTTCCTGGCATTTTTGTTCGCGTTTGCTCAGATGCTTTATAATATTCTGTCATTGCCATTTTTATATCGAACGTTGTAATAAAGTTAAGTTTTTTTTTATTTTTTTTTGAATATATATATTTGTGAAAATTAATATTTTGTTTACTTGTTAAAGTTATAATTCTTGTAGATTAGCATACTTGTCTTATGAACAGTTCTGTTGGATGCATCAATTATTCTTTGAAACTGTGGAAAATTATAAATATCTTGGTCTCAGATTGTATATTCATTTAGACATTAGTGAAATTAGAGTCTCGCCCAATCACCTGTATAGAGATATATGGCATATCTCTCTCCCTGAGTTTTTTGTCAATTTTTGAATGCAATATTTTAATTTTCAAGAACCAATTTGCTGGTCGGAGCAATTTCAAATATGTGGGGCATCTGATCCTTGGGCCATTGCATAGCAACAGAAGGAATCTATTATTAGTCATAAATTATTATTTTATAAGTTAACATAAAAGCGACCACTTTTCTAATGCATTAAATGCTCGAAACGTCTTCCGGTCGCCTCAAAGCAATATGCTAAACGATCGTAGAAGCCTCGTTGCGCATTCTGTAAAATTACTGGAGGAATGTCATCAAAAGTGTTAATAATTTTTTGTTGCAATTCTGCCAAATTGTTTAGTCTATCGATTTAAAATGTATAGGTCTTAGTTTTCATGTATCCCCATAAGAAAAAGTCATTAGGGGAGAGATCTGGTGACCTAGGTGGCCAGCGAATAGTTCCCCAGGTACTTAGAACACGGTTTGGAAATACATTATGAAGATATTCCCGTACAACTCTACTATTATGAGCGGGACACCCATCCTGTTGAAACCATATGTTATCCAAGTTGAGCGCCAATTCGTGGGGGCGTGGGATAATTCGATTCTGGAGCAAGTTAAGATATTTCTCGCCTGTTAAATTGCCATCTATAAAAAATGGTCCAATTTTATGCTCTCCAAGTAATCCCGCCCACACGTTTAATTTTTGGGGATACTGAGTTCTAGCATTGTATGTTAGGTGCGGGTTTTCTCTTGCCCAGTGTCGACGTACAGCGGGATTATGTCTTCCGTGCAACGGGAAAGTACTTTCATCCGTAAATAATATATTTGCAATAAAATTTGCGTTTTGATTGCAAATATGCATCATATTTTCGCAATATTCCATTCTCTGTTCTTCATCTTTGGGAAATATTTCATTTGTTTTCTGTAATCTGTAGGCATGGTATTTATTTTTCTTTAAAACACGGCATACTGTGCTTTTAGAAATATCCAGCTGCTCACTAATACCCAATGAAGATATTTTCGGGTTCTGTTCGACACTGGCACAAATTAAAAGATTTCTTTCGTCTTGGCGAACAAATGGTTGCCTATTATGTTTGTGCTTGTTCGGCATAATACAGCCCACTCTTTCAAAATTATTTATTATTCGCTGAATTGTTTTTAGAGCGGGTCGTGATTGATAATTCTCATAAAAGCGCTCTATTATTTGCCTTAAGGGTATTTCCTGATGATACCACTTAATAATTTGTTTTCTTTGAACTAAATTATAAACATCCATTATTTTTATAACATATAAATACCAAACTAACAAACTAAATAAATACTTATGTATGTATTTTACGCTAAACTCTGCAGAAAACCTAATAGAAACGACGACAAAACACTAACTAAACGAATATGTTTAGCAAAAATGCTTGAAGAATGAGACAATTAACACATTAGGATATAATAAGAAAATGCAAATGAAAAGAATATTGTTTCAACAAGAATAATAAAAAACATGAAAATGTAATAAAATATCGCAAAGCGCTAGAACATATGAGACAACTACCTTCTACAATGCCTAACTGGAGACTGCAAATATCCAAATATTCATACGTATTCTCTGCAACATGTATCGGCGCCAACGCGGCATATGGACTTAACTAAGACATACCGTTCAACTATCGATATAATATTTTGACGGCACTTGCGATGCAACGACCTGTATACGTATTGTATGTATATCAGAAAATATTGATTGACGTATTGAATAAAAAAATAATTTAATTATTAATAATAATAATAAATTTTATTGTATACTAATTGTTGTGCAAATGCAAGAGGGTTGTAAGTGATACGTTAAGGCTTAAAAGTATATATATTCTAATATAGTGTGAAGGAAAGTATCGACCGTACGTATTAGAGAAAAAACAATAAATCGAGGTAATCGGTCTGTAGTTAAATGAAACACTCAATTATTCATCTACTCTATATTTCGTTGTGATTCATAACTTCTTCGGAAGTGTGCTATTTTAATATACATATACATATATGCAGATATAAACTGAAGCGTATTTTATACATAAATATGTAAAGCCGTATACCTGAGACATACAGTTGACCAAACAAATAGTAAATCAGCGATTAAATCGCTATCGGCACCCCGCAAAATAGGTGATTCATTTCTTTTGTCAGAGATAGTACCTACGTACACTCGGTATGACTTAGTCTTCGAACGATTTTAGTGAGTTACCTTATTAAAATCGTTCGAAGACTAAGTCGTACCGACTGTACCTACATATGTATGTATATCATTTCAATGCGATACCTTAACTCGATTTGATTTGCATCTGTGTTGAAAACTTCAGTGTTATAATCACACAGAAATATTTATTACTTATTTATTTCTCCCATTATTGGCCTGTTTGATTTCTCCTGATCGGAAACAAGCTCTCTTTTCAACATTTGTACTTCTCAATTAACAAGGTCGCCGTTGTTATTGAATTTTATCTAATCATTATGCAATAATAACCAGCTATTATGTTTACACTTCTATGCCAGTTTGTCTGATAGGAATTACTAATTTGCAGAAATTATTTCACTTTTTGAACTGCTGGAAGGATCATACTTAGATTCGTAATTTTACAACCACTAAACCTCCTAATAGCAGAACAACTTGTAGGTCAACGAAAAAAGGCTGATAAGTGCTGACTAATGCCATTCATGCAAGCGAAAACCGATGGGTAAAATTTAAAGTGGATAGTTCCTGTGTATGTAATCAACGTCTTTACCAACATAAAGGCACGTATAACTCAATTTGTTAAAGGATTAGATTGAGAATATTGCATTGCTTACTTCAATTGACGCGTTTGATCTGCAGGATAAATAAAAAGTATTCCTACTAGGTATCTTAAAAACCCAATCCCTGTAGCGAGATATCATGATGTATAGTTATTTGTCATCCTATATTTTTTCCGCACTGAATTATATTTATATATCAATTGAATATCATCTAGCACCTTTTCCTTGCCATTGCATAAAAAGGCAAGAAGTGTTCGAATATACTTCACTTCAGTCGCCCACCCCAATACTTAACTGCCGCCGACGGCAATTAAGATAAGCGCGCCTTCACCTTTCCGATAACAGATAGGAAAATCTTCAAACATTGCCGGGAACCTTCCACGACGTGCGTCCGACGCGCGATAATAAGAATTCAACGAGCTCAGCATCCTTTTAGGTTTCTTTTTTGTGCCTTTTGAACACGTCAGGTAAATTCCGACGGTCGCAGTGTTTCCTCTACCTTTTTATCACTTTCCCACAAGAAAAGAGACGAAATTCAAAACAGTTGTATACTTACAGAGATGTTTACGTTTTATGTCACAATAAAATTTTAATACGCATACCTTTTTAGTCGCTTTTTGGGGTCATATTGCGAGGTATGTTTATGCATTTGAGTATGTGATTAGCGGCAATATCAAGGCTGGGGTGTTACTTTTTATTCAGCGCCATTACGTATAAAATCGTTTTTTTGCGTAATAAAACGCAAATGAAAGCATTGTCACCGGTGCAAAACCGAAATAAAGGTTTGCAAAGTTCTTAGAATAAAAATGTTGAAGTCTGTTTGCATTATGTATTTATTACCTATAGAGAATCTAATACAGTAGTATATATAACGTCGAGAAATGCCAGAATATAAAAACCAAAAAAATGCCTATGGTCCGCTTCTAACGCTTGATCTATTTTCATTGCATTCATTCGTAGGGTGAATTCCAACAATATACCATCAGCGTCTACTATAGGCATTTTGTGATCTTTAGACTATGTTTGCATGCAATGCACACATATTTTACAAGGCCATTGATCACTGGAAGTCGTACTCATAATTTCTGGCCGTTGTCCGAAGGTACTCACATTGTCCGAAGTCATATATATCATAAAGTCATACCTATTAGATCATAAAAACAAAATACTCTAACTATTATTGTGGCTTAGTGGCCTTATATGCAACGAGCAAATACAATACTGAACTCATTATTCTACAATATTCGTAATCAGATACTTTAATTAATTTTTGGTGACTAATTCATACTGCAAATACTCATACATATGAAACAAAATTTGCATGTCCATGCAAAAACGTGAAGAATCCAACGAGTCCAGTGCAGTTATTTGGAGAAAGCGTAGATGTAAGGCCGATAAACAATAATAATAAAAAGTTTTAAACGTGTAACAACTAACAACTGATAAACGATATTATAAGGCAGGTACGACCGGCATACGGTTTTTTGTGATCCAGGTAACAAATAATACACATCTTAAATTAAAGCCACACTCACTTTCACTCTTGGAAGTACTTTATAAATCGAACTTCATGTTGCATTACTTTTTGTATTATATATAAAAGGAGTTTGATATTTTCGTGTTTATTCCTAGGAATAGTTTTTGAAGAAGTTGACAAAAATCCACAAGCTATAGACCCACAAAAAAAGATCTATTATATCTATTCGTAAATTTATTATTTAGTCTCTGAAGAAGTAAATAATAAATTTACGAAAGCTTAGATTGCAAATAGGATTATTTTATTTTCAACGGCTGCCATTCCATGATCTCTCCCCCTTTTTTTTGGATCTTAGCGTTGTACAGGCAATACTTCCACTCAAAATCTATTATATTGTTACCGACCAAAAGGCTGAAAGTTGCTACTACATTATCAATGAGTATTCAATAATGGCTTTCTTTAAATAGAAACCAAGTAATTAATTAAAATTAATTCTATAAGTTGACAGTAAAACGAGTGGATATAGTGCCTGATTAAAACCGTTTATTTAGTGATCGCACTGTACACCGGTTGAAAGGTTTTATTTGCATAAAAAATCCCGTTTCTTAAAGTCGCATTCGAATTTCTCTATACTCCTTACTTGAAAGTATCATCCCTCGTCAATTTCAATTACGTTTCAATACAAGGTGTGTCATGTCAAATAATTCCTTTTATTGTAAAACTTGTCTGGATAAATCAAATAAATCAAAAAAGAAATAAGAAAGAAAAAGAAATATCATTTTAAAAATAATAAGCAATAAATTTAACAAACGCCAGTAATAACAGTAATCTATTGTACAGAAACAGCGGATATTCCCTAGGAGAATGTGTATACAAAAAAAAATAGAACGAAAATATAAGAAACGTCATAATAGAAGAAAAGAAGGCAAAGAAAAGATATAGGTAGATATGAGTTTTATCGCTCGATTCGTATTTTGAAAGTATATTTGCTTTTCTTATAAAAGATTATTAAAAAGTACACAGAATTATTGAATTTTTTATCTGTAAGAAAATCTTAAATCTGAATAAACAAGTTTTAGCGTATTATGATCGATAAAACTTCAACTATGTTACAAGACTAATAATAATAATAATAATAATAATAATAATAATAATAATAATAATACTAAAAAACGTTGATATAACACGATAGTAGTAACCAAAGCAATCAAGTGGTGTTCTGGGCCGTTACTGACTATTATTAAATACGATTCTGAATGAGTTCCTCAAATAGCACACTTGAACACGTTTTACTTGAAAAGTTATGCAGTAATATTAAGACAGCTAGAGTCTTTGGATGCAGATGTGGAAAAACTAAAGGAAAACAAAAAGGAAACGAGAAAAAGATATACCTACTTCTAAAAGAGAAAGACAGCAACATTAAAGTGTTTGCTATGTTGCTTTAATAACTTTATGTCCATGCTTGTTTCTACATTTTAGTATGAGACTGAAGATATGTATCTCGGGCAATTTACGTAGCCAATCTACGAAGATGGATGTCGGACAAAATATGTATGTATGTACGTTGCCGATCCGTACGTAGCATCTGCCTTTGAAGATTAACCATCTATGAATTAATAAATTCGACTACCGTTGTGCTATATAGATATGTATATACCGTTAGTTGCGTTTTGTTGCATTAGTAGCCGTAACATTCTCGCCAAAGTACATTGTAAGTTCACTACACTTGACATATAGTAGAATACTATGTATATTTATCCGCCTTAAGGATATGCCATTTATGTACAGTAAGTAACTTTAATATTCGGTTTCTGTAATATGTATATATATAATTTAATTTCTGTATTTGAGTAAAATTCAATTTTTTTCTTTCCAATGATAATAAACAAACTCAAACACGACAAAATTTCCGATATTGGCATTACTTTAACTTTCGGTTTCTATAAGAAGGATATGTATGTATGTATGTATCAGTTCTATACCACATTAAATAAAAATTATGACAAAACTAAGGCAATTTTTTTGTTTTGTCTCTTGTTCTAAACGATTTGGCATATTAGATATCATTTTTTTTGTATAATCTGAACTATTTTTGTTCCATTTCTCTTGTAATCTCTTTTTGAATACTTTAATTGACAAATTGATTATACAACGTATTTGGCGATCAAATTGCTCTCATAAATATTTTTCCATGGGGTTTAAATCTGACGACTGGGTTGGAGTTTCTGTAACCTGTGGACAATTATATAATATCCATTGGCGAATAACGTATGCTGAATATTTTGGATCATTATCTTTATTAAATTTAAACGTGGGTAATAGTCCTAATTTCCCTGCGCTTTATCCTATATGTTGCCTTAAAATATATAAATACTTTACGTTATTAAAGTTACCGTCTATAAAGACTAAATTTCCAACTGCAACAGCCGATATGCAATGTTTAAATTTTAATATTTCCGTTGCTATTCAACCTATCCGAGTAATCTTGGACAAGTTTGAAAGGGAATTGTGCGGACTTTAAACAGCATTTATATGCTGTATCCATTAGTTTCAAACTGATAAACTAGAGGTCACTTTCTCAAGCGGTAATTTATTTACTCGGATAGGTTGAATAGTAACGGAAATATTAAACTTTAAACATTGACAATAAGATGGTCTTTTCCCTCCCTTATTACGACAGATACGAAAAAATGTCACGAAACAAATTAGCTGGTGTTAAATGGGCTTTCAGTTAATGATATCAAAGTTACAGCTTATTCTGCGATTTTCTGATATGCCACATTTATTATCAATATTTTTTCCCGCAGAACTTAGAACACATACTTTCCGAGATACAGCCGATTACTCTCTTAGTGGCCCACCCTGTACTTTGGTTCTATTTACTATTTTAGCAATTTGTTTATAATTTGATCCCTCTTTATAATGGTGTACCTATTGCTAGTTTTCTCAGTTATACTGTTGTGTTTTTCCTTTGCGTGGCATTATTCTTTAAAATTCAATTTTCATAACTCTCTGTATCCTAATCAAAGTAATTCACTGCAAATACTGACTGTTATATTCCACAAGACAAAAAAACTGCCTAAAATACTGTTCTTTATCAAAACTGAATATTAGAGTTACGACCTTACCGAGGAATTACACGGTTTTTTAGATTGTTCGTTCTTTTTTGGACAAAACAACATTACATTTCTTTATTAGGCAGTATTATGGTTATCCTTTGAAAGAAAGAAAGTTTTTTTATAAATATAAGAATTACATGATAAATTACAGAAACCGAATATTAAAGTTACCCAGTGTACATAAAGCCTCACATATTGACCGTTGCTAAGTTTTAATTGTAAATTATCAGTCATTTCGTATATGCAACCTGAAATATTCATGCCTATTAATAAATTGTGTTTACATTTGAACTAATTTGCTTCGTCTGTATATACCTAAATATTTTCAATAGTACCTTAATAACCACATTCATTATTATTTGAATATGTAAATTTCCATTATAAATTCCGTTACCAGCTTGATATTTTGTATATATGTATTTTGGTGCCTGTGCTTAAGTACATACACTATTAATTCCTGTAGATAGTTTGAATTACTATTTCTTCTGAAAATACTTTATTTCTGTGTGTATTTCTGTATTGTAAATATTACGTAAAACTTTTTTGACTATTAGCTGTCTGTTTTATTTCGAGATAAGTTCGCATATTCTTCGCAATTGGCCTTAAACTTAGCTTAATTGATTGTAAGAAGCAACAATTTTGATTAAGACTAAAGAGTAGTTTGTGGTATTGTATAGATACCTATTTATTAATAAATTTTGCAAGTTATACAGTAAATACTAACCACAGAATTAAAAGTTTAAATAATCCCATAAAAAGATCTAACACGGTAAATATCTGCTGATCCTAGCAAGCCACTCCACCATCTTCCTTTTGTCAGTTCACCTTGTAAGAAGGCCATCTTAAAAAAAATAATACTTAGCGATAATTAGTCGAAGTCTGTATCACGGGCATTTCGTTCAAATTTTACATTTCGGGTAAGAAGTGCGCACTATCTCTGATTCATATGGAGTACTAAATATTGTATTGTTGCCAAATCTTTGTAAGCTTTGTATCTAAAGGGATTATAATCAAACATCAAAGAAGGTTTTAATATGAAGAATGAGAAAGTTTTAGCGTTATTGTGACAAAAACATTTTCACCCTCCCTTCTAATGATAGAAAACAGGTCTGGTTAAATTCTATTCAAAGTTCTAAGGTATGCAGATTTGGGCTCCAATCGTAGACTTGTTGTGTTACTTCTAAATCAGAATACTTAAAATTGTAGTATGAAAGCCTTGAAAAAATTGAGCACTGTCAATTTGAAAGTTACGTAAGTTTAAGTAACACACCGTACTTAGGGTCATATTTATAGTCCGTGCTTGAGGTTGTGTCGATGCTTGAGCACGCGATTTTGACGTAAATGTCATTACAAATCTGTCAAAATCGCGTGCTCAAGCATCGACACAACCTCAAGCACGGACTATAAATATGACCCTTAAACTTACCTAGAGTACTGTCAGATGAAATCACTAGCAGTGAAAGTGGGTTGGATTCATACTCTTTGTTCTACTTTGTTGTGCAATAAACTGAACACTTCCGAACAAGATCATTCATTAATCGAAATGACAGAGAATCTGCTTGGTGTATTATGTCAGTGCTGTGGTCTTAATACGAATCCAAGTTGTCATCAATTTTTTGCCAATTTTAAAACTTGTATTTTAAATAATTTTGTGTCTTCTCATTCTATCGGATTCAATTGTGAGCAAAATAGTGCGCATATCTTAACTAATCTACAATCATTTATGACTTCTATTGAACCTGAAAGTGATAAAAATAGTACGTTGATTTTTTTATTTTAATGTGGTGGGTGCTCAGTTGCAGTGACTCCGTAAACTGTATCGCTTGTCTGGCTATCACTGCAACTCGCGGTGTAGTTTTTGTGTGTGTCTGTTGTGTTCAATTCGCTTTGTGACAGCATCATATCGCCTTTTATGATGCCGGGCTGTTAATCACTTTGCTCCCAACAGCGAATGGCAAGTCGATCCGGGATTAAACTCTCTGAAAAAATGTCACCGTCCCTCCAGGGAATTGAACCCCGGCGCCTATCATCCTCTCACAACAATAGTCAGCCGCCTAACCACTGCGGCCATCGACCCGTTTAAATAAGAAGGATAAGAATGAATTAGAAGATTCTTCTCTAAATGTTCCAATTAATGATGAAAATGATTTAAATTATCAAGTTGTATGTGGATTCTTTCTAAGAAAGCTTAATTTACCTGACTGTGAGGTTTGTAAATCTTCTTTATTTTCTACTAATGAAGAACTCCATACAATGTTTAAGAAATTTTGTGATGCAAATAGTTTTCTTTATTCCACTCTTAGTTTGGTATTACATATTAATAACATTTACGATATGATGATTGTGTTGTTGAAATCATTTGGTCATGTAAATTCTATTCGGAAAAAAAATGTTAGTAACTTTACGAAAGGTTGGTTTTCATGATACACTTGTGTTAACAGCGATCAACCTTTAGTTCAAGAACAATTGTTAAATATATCTACGAGTTTAATTATCAGGAAGTTTTATGGTGACATTTGTCGGTCTTCTAATGATAGATCCCAGAATCGAAACTCGAGAAAGGTTAGGCAATTTATGCATGTCTAAGACACAAATTAAGTTATTGAATTAATTTTTATTTATATGCACGTAAATGCGTGTCTGTGATTTCTATATTTATAGATATATCGCACTGATGAGATCAAATAAGATTGAAACACGTATTTAGAGCATATTTAGAACCAAAAGAAAATATTACAGTGGAATGAGTCACTCTTACATGATATGCTCCTTGATCTGTAACCATAGTTCGCGCTTGACAACTCTGTTAAACCTTATATACAGGTTAGCCGGGCAGTTATCTAGGAATACGTACCGATCCAATGAGTACGAGTGAATAGAGCGTATATATATACCGGTTGATATGGCACATAGGATAAATAACGGCAGGAAGGGGCAAGGGGTATGAAAATTCGCTAAGAAATGGGGTCGCGTATGAGTCTATCACAGCGCTGTAGACTAGACGAGACTAGACTGTGCGAATTATTAGCGAATTTTAGTACCCCTTGCCCCTTCCCACCGTTATTTATCCTATATCTCAAATCAACCAGTATGTATGTGTTAATATTAAACAGACGAGTGCGGCGATTCCTTGAGCGCGTGACTAGCAACAACGCAAGTGATCGTTTTATCGCCGCACTCGTCTGTTTAATATTCACACATATGTACGCTCTATTTACTCGTACTCATTGGGTCGCTACCTATTCCTAAATAATTGCTCGGGCAATCTATATAGATATAATTAACATGTACCGAAAGGTTTAATAGAGCGGTTAAATCGCGTACTGTGGATACAGTCATCATTCCTCGTACTTTTCTTAACGTTGTAAATCCATAAGTCTATAGTAGGACTATCTTCCTATAAACTGTGGTGTCGGGAATTCACTGGTTTGCAGTTCGTATATAACAAGAGAAACATTCGTTGTCAGTAAAAAGGGGTATGTTTGTGGTGTTACCGCTTTTACATGAGTCTAATCAAAGAGGTCAGGTGCATCATAAATTGAAATTTTAAGAGATTTATAAATTATTCGATCGAGAGTTTGTAAAATGACACTTATATAAGAATGAAATGTTACTAACATGACACTTTTGGGTTTAGCATATGATATCGCATGTAGTTAAACATGGGATTCGTAGTTGCCCATGAATATCACTAGATTTTAGTTTGCACAGTTTACAGGAGCAGCAAAATATGTAAAAATATCAGAATATATAAGCTCGTCGATTTAGTCAGCCTTACTTACAGCGCCAATTGTCCCAGGTGAAGCTCCGTTAAACATCTGAGATTTGAAGTTTGTTCTGGGATAAATCATGAATGATGATATAGCATTCCCTACACCATTTAGCAACAACATTTTTTAGCAGCAAGCGCTAACACGAGAATACCTAACTCCTATGGAATTACTAGTCCCACTTATTTTAAACACTTATGGGGAATATAGTCAACTCAGTTTCATCCAAATTGTGTATTTTTCTGAGGTTAATGAATCTCCAAATCTTTTGTAGACCGAAACGACGCTATCAAAATATTTCGTTACTCTATTACTGTTAAAACTCGTTGATCTCTCTAAACTCACAGTTCAGCATTTCCTTATCCTAATTTTGGGCCACCGTATTCCGAATCCTTTCAGTCAGTCCTCGCCTATTTCCTTTTCGTTCAAGAAATTTTGAGCTTTTAGTTCATTTTTGGTAGTTAGTCCATAATCCAACAATTTATACTAGTTTTTGTGATGCCTCGTTAAATTTTACTGACCATGATTAAGTAATCTTTTAACTATTTTCAATTTCTTTCGCAAAAACTTGATTTACACTATGTTTACGTTAGTATTCACCTTTCGCAGCACTATCTTTAATAAAAACTAAAATTAGTAATAAGAATTATGTCAGCAAAACGTATTAATTACCAACCTACTTAGTATTTCTTTCTACCGTATTAACTTTGAAATGGATTAAAGCACCCAACAGTTTACTGAATTTAATTTAGTAAGCTCCCATTAATTCTGTTACTTTGTCGTTATAAAAGATCAGTGTCACGTACCCTACGAATTTAAACTTATCATAATTTCAAATTTATTTAGGACTTCATTCTATGTAATTTTATTTTCATTTACTTAACAATAACGGCGGTCTCGGCAGATTTACCCTTTCCATGTGGCATGCAAGTTTACTTGTTACTCACTTTTATTTTGATTAGACAGTTCCGTCATAACAATTAACAAGTATGGTCCTCGATTATGCATCAACCAACATTACTATAGTTTAACGATTATTTTTTGTGCAGCCAAAGTATTTAAGTATAGTGTTTTGTTTTTCCTTACTGCAACGGACTAATTTTATCGCTCTAAGGTGCACGCGAGCTATCCAAACACATTAACTGTCGCCGAGCAAATTATCAGCTGAAACCTATACGGCCTTACAACCCGTGGGTGGCGAATCGCGGCTTATTGTTAGTGACCGAGTTAGGTGCAATAATTGAATAACCACCGACCCGTAGCTAAACCCCCAACAATCGATAAGTAGGAAACTGCTGCACAAATGTAGCAGAATTTTGTTAGTTGATATTCTTATTCTTTATACTTTAAATTTGATTTCCTAAATAAATACTGCCCTTCCTGTTTTATTAACGAAATGGAATATTTCTATAATACTGTACAAATCCATACTGAAATACTTTCCCTATCGTTTAATCTCTTTTTGCATGTACACATAAATATCTAAATTAATCCATATAAATACTGAACACTGTGCGATAAAATATGCAAACCGCAACCAATAGTAAACAATTGTTACTACAATATTTATTAGTGTAAGTACAGATACTGTTCGACAACAGTTTAAACAACGTGCGAAAAAATGGAATTTAATCAGTATTTAATCAAATAAATATCACCACATATCTTTGCCGAATTTTAACGTTTTTATTATAAAATTGTTCTGAATTATCGCGTGTCAATTGTTATGCATATGCTTGAATACTTGTGTTATGGAAATAATAAAATTTTTTATAACCACATATACCCATTTTATGAAATCCTAATTAATTCGTATTGAATTTGTATAAAAATAACTGAAGGCGCTTTAATTACACAAATACACAAATTTTACGCAAAAGCCAATTCTACTTTGATGGCACGCAAATCTATGTACTATAGCAGACAAAAGAACTGAATCACCTATTTTGCGGGGTGGTGATAGCGATTTAATCTCTGATTTACTATTTGTTTGGTCAACTGTATGTCTCAGGTATACGGCTACATATTTATCTATAAAATACGCTACAGTTTATATCTACATATACAGTTGCGGCCAAATGTTATAGGCACCCGTATTAAATTGATATTCTAAATTACCATTAGTAATTTCTAAGAAAATAGTCTTGATGATTTATGTATTATCTACTAACAATTATGCACAAAACCATGACATGTATTTTATTTTAATTGGAGTTGATCAGTTTTAATGCAACGCTAAAATATGTAACCTGCTCTGTATATATTGATATATACATATACTTTTAAGCCTTAACGTATCACTTACAACCCTCTTGCATTTGCACACGAAGTCAAATATAATACTATGAAAAAACAATAGAAGCAATTTAATTTGAAATATGATTATTTATCTACTTAAGAGGGTTGTCTACCACGTGATTATTTTACAGCGGTGCCATATCTACATAATTCTATAAATCGTTTGCTTGATTTTATTTCGATATAATTTGAAAATTAGGCTTCATACACATATTTCTACAAATATGTTATATTATTTTATATATATTTTATATATATTTTATATAACCAAATAATTTAACGCTCGATGTATATAAACTAGGAGAAGAAAACGCCAAAAAATTGAGCAGGATAGGTTGCTTTAATACATTTTGTTTTTTATTGCGACGTTTCGAGATACAACAAAGAGAAACAATGTAATTGTATAAAAATTTTTAAAAAATTTTTTAAAAATATTTTAGAAAAAGTTTAGGTTAAAAAGTGGGTACATAGCAATCAACAAATTTAATCAGAAACCATGTCAAATAACTTAAGCAGTCCAATTGTTTGATAATATATTAATGACATCTCTTCAAAAAATACCAAATGACGAGATTATTAAACAATGATAAAATTATTGCAACAAATGTCTTGTTCTAGGAGAGTCGTAACTGTACCAGTGCTAGCACACTTTTGAAAATATGTGCACGTGTGACAGAAATGTGAGGTGCTTAAGCAGGGTTAACATAGTGATGGTAAACGAACAAACGCGAAAAATTCCTAAACACAGAGCGTCAACCACCTTGTAGAAGTAAATTGTATATATAACTAATATTATTGACATCATGTTTAAAATTACATGTGTTATTCATTTTTATATGTAGCATTTCAGAAATTAAACGTTTCCTCATATTGTGTTCAACATCTAGTATTTGACTTTCATTAAATTTAAACTTGTGTCCAGTGTCACACACAAGTTTAAATTTAATGAAAAAAAAAAAAAAAAATTTTAAATTTTTTATACAATTACATTGTTTCTCTTTGTTGTATCTCGTCATTAATGTTCATTAATTTAGGTTTTAATATCTTTGTAGCTAGAAAAAGGTGCGGGTTTGCACCGAAACGTCGCAATAAAAAACAAAATGTATTAAAGCAACCTATCCTGCTCAATTTTTTGGCGTTTTCTTCTCCTAGTTTATATTTTATATATTTTTTATATATATTTTCTATTATTATATACCATTTTGTCCATTGATATTCTATATTAACTTCACAATCTCTATTCCCGTTTACCTTGATAGGGGAATAGAGATTATTCAATTAACTTTTAGATTTAATTATTGAAATTTGCTATGAACATTCAATATACGTCTACACATGTGTGTATGAAGCCCAATTTTAAAATACGTTTTAAATAAATTATAAACCATTTTATTATGAAAAAATTTAACTGTGGCAACATCGCCAACTGTCAAACGGTAGTCGGGACTCTTAATAATTCAAAAACATATTTTCTATCTGTTGTGTTCTGAATGTTGTAGTTAAACCTAGAATAGTAATGATATACTGCAAATAAGTATACAGGATGATTGGTAATGAAACGGTCATACTTTACAGCGTGTTAGTAAAGATCATTTGCAATAGCTATAGCCCAATTTGCCTTAACCAAAAGTCGCCCGTTTTCGAGATATTGTGTTTTTTTTTGTTTTTTTTTTCGAAGTTCACTAATTACTCTCACTCAGACTAAAAATTTTTGAAACTAATAGAGCTTTTTCTCAATTTTTCAGTTTGTCTCCCTAGAAGACATCTTAACACACATTAGTTATCGGTGACACTTACGTTAAATACTTGGAAAAAATTAAAAGAAGAAAAAATTAAAACTTCCGCTTTTGATGAAACTGTAGACACAACCGCTGCCTTTGTGACTATTTATTTAGCGATTGTATCTACAGTTTCATCAAAAGCGGAAGTTTTATTTTTTTTAATTTTCCAAGTATGTATTTAACTTAATTGTCGCCGATAAATAATGTTTGTTGAGATGTCCTATAGACAAACTGAAACATTGAGAAAAAGTTCCATTATTTTCATAAATTCTTGGTTTGAGTGAAAGTACTTAATGAACTTCGAAAAAAAAAACAAAAAAAAACAATATCTCGAAAACTGGTGACTTTTGAATAAGGCAAATTAAGCTATATCTATTGGACAACACGCTGTAAAGGATGACCGTTTCATTACCAGTTTCTCTGTATATTTTAAAACAACAGATGGGCCGGAGGGTAGAAATTAAACCAAACAATTCAAGAATATAATAATTTTAAGAATATTTTATTTCGAACACACAGTATAAAGTCAAATCATAAAATTTTACAAAATTAACAATTAACAATAAAGATTAACTAACACAAAAAAAATTCTACTTAACATAACATTTCAGGAAAATGTTGAAGATTATAATGCGATAATACATTAATACTTCGAAAGAATCATCATTTTCTATAGCCACATCTATAATCATTTGTAATCACTCTAGTAATCTGTCAATCGCTCAGATAAACGAATATATGCATACAAGATACTAATTGTAAAATAAAAGTATTTAATTATTTGTATTAGCAAATCCGTAACTACATTAGAAACTCTTTCTAAGAAGTAAATATCCATCTGTTAGTATAATTAAGGATGGAAAGTAGAGCTCTAATTCTGTAAAAAAAAATTTTTTTTCTTAAAGTAGTATTTTATATATCGCAAATATATTAAATACAACTATTTCTTTATATGTGTATACGAGGACTAACACATATATTGAAATATAAATATAAATATTACAGCGGACACTATTATAATGCTATTTGTAGGTGTATTTATAAATGCTACTGCGGAAGATATTATTACCTAATGTCTTTATACATATGTCTAAAATATTTTACAGCATACAACCGCTGGCACTTTACAGTTGACCAAGTTGTTCGTCTGTTTATATTTCGCTACCGGATTTAGTCCCGAGGAAATTTTATGGCTTTTCGATTCAATTCATTTGTCTCTTATAGTACATATGTACATAGGTTTGTAAAAGGACTGACTTTTTGACAAGCAATTTTGAAATTGGAATTAAAAACATTAGGTATATAGCAGCCAATGTGGTTAAAAGTTGGCTGAATCTAGATGGAAGGCGGATCAAATCTTTACTCTATAATACGTGATGCTTTTGATATCGGGCCGTGTGTCATGTTCGTAAAAATAGTATTAACCAAATCCACTTACACCAAATCTTTAATTGCGGCCCATGATAGCATATTAATTAAAATCTGTTAGTCGTTGATTGAAAAATTCATAGAATTAAAAAGACGTTGTTTTATTAGTTCGTAACCTCTTATTAGGATTTAAAATAATACATGACTTAGCTGCCGTTTGATTTCCTTGTTTTATTTTTTATTATAATATAGTCCTTAAAAGATGCCGTCAGTAAAAATCATACGAATTTCTTTTACTATATGTACCTACATACATACATCCTAAAAAAATTATGCGCAGCTGTGCGAGGTCTTTCCATAGCTATTTGTTATTATTGACTAACGTTGCAGGTTTACATATGCTTTGTATTATTTTACGTTGTAACATAAAATATTCTGTTGTAAAAATTTTTACATCAATTTTGTAACTATTATAGCATGTGTATCAAAAGCCGTTGGTATTTATGTGGAAATAATTGCGTAGACTTTTGTGGTAAACTCGGTGGTTTCATGTTCAACTACCAAACATTATTCAGATAATAGAGAACGATACATGGATATGTTCTAGGTTCCAATTCAAATGTCTGAAATGTGCAGCTGATGTAAATTTTAATATACAGGGTCCGGCAACCACGCGGGGACGGAAGATTACACGCTTATTTGAAAGTTTGTCAAATATTTAGTCAGTGGATATTCTTCCGCACCATCAAGTGCACGTTTTAAAAATATTTTGTTTTATACAGAGTGTTCCAGACGGAAATGCCAGACTAAAGTTGCATTTTTTTAAATGGAACACCCAGTATATTAATAGAGAAAATGATCCGCGCTTGAAAGCTGGTTACAACGATATAATATTGTATAGGTCTAAAGTTGATAGTTTCTGAGTAAACAATGATTTTACTTGATAAATTGATACATTTCAGTAGGCTATTCTGCATAGGGAAAACAAAATATTCGAAACCAACAGAGTAGAATATTTTTTACTAGTATGGACTGTCGTTACCATGTGAAATAAATTCTGCAGCTGCTCGCTTTATACAGGGTGTTCACAATTTTGCAAAATCTAAGAATTCTCGAAATTTTTAAATGGAACACCCTGTATATTTTTTGCTCGTTGGAAAGCCCTTTTACTACGCTTTCTATTGATACCTCATTTGATGCACCTAGGATAGATTATTTTCTAATTATTTCTTTTTAAAGTTGAATTAATGAGAAATGCTCGTATTTTTAAAAGCTAATTTGCATTTCAAACCTACTGTAAGATGGGATACTCGACAAATAATCCATA
Source organism: Holotrichia oblita (assembly GCA_023690525.1). Classification (NCBI taxonomy): domain Eukaryota; kingdom Metazoa; phylum Arthropoda; class Insecta; order Coleoptera; family Scarabaeidae; genus Holotrichia; species Holotrichia oblita. Next base: position 28,664,900 of record CM043021.1, read on the forward strand.
AATGGTCTATAACAAGAATAAACTCCATTTAGTATGAGAATCAATTGCTTTTCACTCAGCGGTGAAAGTAAACATTAAATTAATATAAAGTAATATAGCATTTTCAATAGATTCACTGCTGATCAAGTTATCTGGGGTTTTAAGCTTGTATACTTAATAACCAAGTTATAAAAAATTTCGTTTTGTGTTATACAGTATTTTGTTCAATCTTTTAAAAGCAGTTGTTATATTGACTAATTTTAGTAGGTACCTACTCAAGAAATGGTAAATATGATATTTATTCTTGAGGAGTGTACAAGAAATTGTCTCCTAGCAAGTAGAGTATATGCAGAGAAATTTCTAAACCTTGAAAGAAGACCGGAAACATTTGAAAGATTATTAGAGAAATTTATAAAAACTGATGGTGAAACCTACAAGAAGGAGAAACAAATAAACCGGTAATCAATAAACAAAGCAAACTGGTCGTATTATTAATAATACAGGAAAATCCACATACAGAACATAGAGAGCGAGTAAGGCTAGCTAGAAAAGAGATAGATCTAGAGTGGGGCGGTTGTAAAACATATACGGAATTAACGCATTGGCGAGCGTGCTATTCCGTATATGTTTTACAACCGTTCCATTCTAGATCTATCTCATTTCTAGCTGGCCTTAGTCGCTCTGAATGTTCTGTATGTGGAAAGATGTAACTATAGATGGTATTTCAAAGGTAACAGTTATTGAAGGTAGGAGTTTGCGTTTGTTGAATATCTACTAACATTAGTCATTATAACAATTTCTTTTAAAGATTGAACGAAATACTGTATAACACAAAACGAAATTTTGTACAACTTGGTTATTAAGTATACAAGCTTAAAACACCTGATAACTTGATCAGCAGTGAATCTATGTATTGAAAATGCTATATTACTTTATATTAATTTAATGTTTGCTTTCACCGCTGAGTGAAAAGTAATTGTTTCTCATACTAAATGGAGTTTATTCTTGTTATAGACCATTTATGGATTATTTGTCGAGTATCCTATCTTACAGTAGGTTTGAAATGCAAATTAGCTTCTAATGTCTGTACCAGGGTAACGACAATAAAACTATCTATCTATCTAAGAAAAATACGAGCATTTCTCATTAATTCAACTTTAAAAAGAAATAATTAGAAAATAATCTATCCTAGGTGCATCAAATGAGGTATCAATAGAAAGCGTAGTAAAAGGGCTTTCCAATGAGCAAAAAATATACAGGGTGTTCCATTTAAAAATTTCGAGAATTCTTAGATTTTGCAAAATTGTGAACACCCTGTATAAAGCGAACAGCTGCAGAATTTATTTCACATAGTAACGACAGTCCATACTAGTAAAAAATATTCTACTCTGTTGGTTTCGAATCTTTTGTTTTTCCCTATGCAGAATAGCCTACTGAAATGTATCAATTTATCAAGTAAAATCATTGTTTACTCAGAAACTATCAACTTTAGACCTATACAACATTATATCGTTGTAACCAGCTTTCAAGCGCGGATCATTTTCTCTATTAATATACAGGGTGTTCCATTTAAAAAAATGCAACTTTAGTCTGGCATTTCCGTCTGGAACACTCTGTATAAAACAAAATATTTTTAAAACGTGCACTTGATGGTGCGGAAGAATATCCGATGACTAGATATTTGACAAACTTTTAAATAAGCGTGTAATCTTCCGTCCCCGCTTCGTTGCCGGACCCTGTATATGATGAGCGTATTGGATTAACAAACACTTTACTTTGATCGTATTAACGCCTACACTATATATTATTAAACAGCTCCTAAATTTATGTACGCATTTGGAAATTTACTCTTGCAAACATCATATGAAACATTAATATGTATATTGCTTTGATATAGACATCAAGTTAGCTATTAATAACATACAAGTATGTATTAATGAGGAGATAATAATAATATACCTACTGTAATTTACATTTTTCAGAAAATGCATTCAAAAATGGGATCGACCAGGTGGAAGTTGGAAGAAATAATTAAAAATCTCCAAATTTGTTATGAATAATGATAATCCAACTCTAGACATTGTTATTCCACCGTCAGATGACGTTTCAGTTGCACAAATTGAAACTAGATAAATGTATAAAAATAAATAGTACATGAAAAATTTCAATATTTTTCCATTTTTTACATCACATTTATTAATCGATGAAATGATTGTGAAGTACTATTGGCACCGTTGTGTAAAACAATTTACACGTGGTAAGGCTACGAAATTCAGGTATAAGTATGTATTGAAAAAAATTCTCCAAACGAAAACTGTCATACATACCTATGTGTTTTATAGAAACCTACCTGCTTGAAGCACAATAACAATCTGAAATGTTAGTATTCTGCATTCTATTCTAATATACGGTACCAAAGCTGTCTGATAGAAAAGTTCGCGAAGGAATATTTATTGGTCTACTAATTAGGAAGCTGTGATGTGATATGTGATTATTTATAAGAATAAACCGATTTTTAGAATAACACATTTAAAATAAAAATGATTTAGAAAACGTTTGTATTGAAATATTGTTAAAGAATAAAATACAAATATATGCAGTAAATGTTTAAAATAACGGCTAACGTTTACTAAATATAAACTGACACGTCCTTGTATATTCCGAAATGAGTGGTATAAAACAATGACATAAACAAGCAATGGCATTACAGAGTTTTAAGCTTTTCCTTATTTGAATTCTAAAATGTTTACAAAACGTTTTTGTTTTATTCGCGTACCCGATACTAAAATAAGCGTTTTTGATAAAAAATTAAATTTAGTTTTTAGGTTCAATGTATGAAAGGAGAAATAGAAAAATTCATCTTACTGGATCGAAAATTTCACCACTAGAATTATCTCTCAGGATGGCAAGTTTAGTCTGACCGTAGTTTCATAATTTAGTGTATAAGACACAAACAACTTCCAAATAATTCCAATCGATGAAATCTAGTAGTAGTAGAAGCAACAGCAAAAATTTAAATGCAGCATCCACCTATTTCTGATAAAAAAAAGTCATTATTACAGTCTAAATGATGGAAACAACAATACTGCAGCATTATCTAAACAAAAGTAGTAATATTTTTGTGGCTCTGCATATTATTTTTAATTTTGTTTCTTCTGAAAATCGATTAGCTAGAGTATTGTGTACAAAATTGATATTCTGTACTAAATCAGATTAGTTTCAAATTAAGTGATTTATTTTTTAATGTAGACTAGCTCTGAAGTAAGACTCACTTTTTTATATCTTTAGAAGTAGAAACAACTTTCAAAATATCTAATTCACGTGCTACACAGGATATTCCACATAACTTGCTAATTAAAAGGTTCCAGTAATAATAAACTTCGAACCGACTTTTAGCACCGTTTGGTTAATTCTAAATATTTACAGCTAAGAATCACTTCGGGTATACAGAATATTGACATATAATTTCTTATTTTAAATGGAGTGATATTTTTACTCTTATTGTTTTAATATATGCTATACGCCATGTTTAAGTTATTTGTATTACGGTACTCCACCTCCAAATTCAATTGTTTTCATGTTATCTACGATTTTGTTGCAATTGTTATCATTACACCATTCACGATTAAATTAAATATTTAAACATGCATTCAAGTTCAATAAATCGTATCTTTACGGAGCAAACCACAAAAATGTAAGATTTAAATACCACCATACGCGATGCAAAATTTTATACAGGTGTTCATAATTTAGCAACCCATATAGGCAAACATAAATTCAAAAACTTTCGTTTTGTTGATAGATTAAAATCTACTTCGCTCTATCTATAGTGTTGTAGGAATTTTGATCTGACATAACTCCTACGCTAGTACACGGTGCTAACTAGTGCAGGTTAGTGTAAAAGTGCTTCAAAGTAAATATTAGAGAGTTATTGCAAACACGAAATAAGTGCCAACTTTAATTAAGGATACATTAATAAAGGACTTAAATGTTGGAATAATAAAGAGAGTTATTGCAACCGCGCCATCATTAATGAGAGTTCCTTTAAATTGACAGTTGCGTTTGAGGTTAGGTTTACATGCAATGATGATGCAATGTAAGAGTCACTTAACCTCAACTATGCAAAATGGTAGGTTCTGCTGTCAGAGTAAAGGCAACTTTAAATAAAGTTCCGAGTTCCCTTATTTAAATTAAATACAGGCGGCCTTTATTTTAATAACGGCATACCTTTAAATTTATATTATCCACATAACGTCATGTAGAAATATTATGCAATATATTTGAGTGGATATTATCACAAAATCATTGTGCTGTAAGCCTAAACGAATGCTGCGTCGACGTGTAAATATAGAAGCCCCAAAAAATTATTTGGAAAATTTGAATAAACCTTAAATGGAAAGCACCACGTTTATGCAATTATTAAATACCTACATCTCTCAAAAGTGCTATTTAATTTTATGCATAAGAGCAAGTACTGTAGTAAACACGATCAAACATGTTGGTTACTCTTTGCTTTAAACGAACATACTTATAAATATAATAAACGGGAGAAAATCCTTTTCCGCTCGCTGATATAGTTATAATATTTTCTTGATAAGACAACAAAATCTATTAAATAACTTAAGCTAGCCACTAACCTTGAATTCAAGATGTACCGACCAGATCTGAAGTAAATAGAAAATTACCACATATTAGTACATGAATAAGATATATAAAAGAGTTATTGCAACTATACCTCCAATATTTCCAATCCTCGCCCAATCCAATCCCATGAATTTAAGAGAATGATCCTCTCCTAATTAACAAAGCACTCAACACTTGCATATTATCAGCGGAAAATGTTTCAAATTAAATATACACGCACTCACTAGTATACCTTTGTTGACTACATCTCTACACACACAATTATCTAAAACAACTTTATTATAAACGAACGATATCCCGTAACTAATAACCATCTTTACACTTTCGAATACTGTTTACGACTAAAACATATTCTGTTAAATCGCCTCTTTGCATGCTGCAGATTTAAATTTTATAATTCATATCTATTATGTATTCAAAAAACGCCAGCGTTTTTTGCCTGCCTAGAAGAAAAACTCTATTGACAAAAACACCGCTACTCAAGTCATCGCTCACTAATATCGCAACAAATACCTAGCACATGTGTATAAAGAAAGGCTTGTTAGAATAAAATATATATTCAAACTAAATTTTATGACAAACTTGGTAATATAATACATTTTCTACTATAATACATATTTTTATAGTAGATACATTTAGGAATATAGAATTTCATACCGGACAAGTTTTAAATATGTAAAGTAAATATTTTTAGTTAATTAAAGCAAACTTAATATTTATTTGACAACATTAGCCAACACTTTTAATTTTTTTTTTTTTTTAATAACTTGTAAAAATCGGTGAATTTAGCAAACTTTGTCAAACAGAACTTAAAAAAGTATATAAGTACAAAAATCTTACATAACAAATTCGAGAATATTTAATTTTTTATCAAGAATACAAAAACACTTTACTGTATACAAAAGAAAATTGCTGACATATCAACGGTTTGCATAATTAGAGTTATATCTACCTTTTATGTTAGCTGTTGCCTTCTCTAATGAGAAAATAGGAGTAATTTCCCATCATGACAGGATTCCTGTCCTATCTTGATGGAATCATTTCCCCCGTTCATTACTTATCTGTCCTAAATTAACAGGAAAGAAATCTAAATGTGACTGCTAAAAACGCACTTTGAACGACATTCTGCACACTAAATTTTTGTAGTTTTCTAGCAAATTAAACTTTAATAGTTTTCACTCTTTTGATTTCTTTTAAAAAGCTTGCAAACGTTTTGTGGGAAGTCAGAAGAGTGAAAACTACTAAAATATCACATCCAGTTTGCTAGAAAACTATAAAAATTTCGGGTGCCGAATGTCGTTTCAAGTTCATTTTTTTCAATCACATTTGGATTTCTGCCCTGCTAATTTATGACGGACAAGTAATGAACAGAGGAATATGTTCCATAAAGACAGGTATTGCAGAAATGAAAAAATGATATCAAGGTACCTGGGATCCCGTCATGATGGGAGATTATTGCTGGTTTCTCATTAGAATAGGAAACAGCCAACATGAAAGGTAAAATAACTCTAAATATACAAAACCTTGATATGTCAGCAATTTTCTTTCGTGTACAGTCAAGTGTTTTTGTATTCTTGATATTAATTAAACATTCTAATATTTATACGGGGTGTCTATAAAATGTGCGGAAAAAGGCGCGACCACACATTTCTGAGGGCAAAATATGACGATCTAACCCAACTTACCTCAGTCCAAAAGTGGATGCTTTCGAAGATACAGAGTGTCAAAAGTTCAATTTGGTTTTAGTTTTTATAAATAATTTCTGTAATAATTGGTATATTGTCACAATATTTGGGTAGGGGAGGTTTCGTGGGTAAAACATTTAAATCTGCTCTTATTTTCATTGCAAAATGTAGAGAGCGTCACCTGCGCCATATTGTATCCATTTAAAACGTAATAACTTTTTTTGAGACACACTGCTATTTAACTTTTATATAAAAATTCTTATTCTCCAATGTTTTTTTACCTAGAAAAGGAATACCTGGTAGAAGTTGATTGAAGCAGCCGTTTATGAGTAATCTGGATATACGAAATTCAGGAATTCTGAGGGCAAAATATGGCGATCTAACCCAACTTACCTCAGTCCATAGTGGAGGCACCATTGCATTGAATTGCCAGAAGAATAACACCCACATTACAAAAGCAGTAAATGTGATTTTATTTACGAATAAAAACAGTCAACAAGAGAGCTGTGAACAAAAACAGTTAATTAAATGCTTTCAACAAATGTTCAAAATGGCCTTCATTTTCGTGTGTACAAAGATTAATACATCGAAAAAATTCAACTGAACTCTCTGGAGCATTTGTTCATCATTTCTCAAAGTGTCAATTCCAGTTTAAATACGTCCCCTTAATTCATCTACAGTATCTACTGGTCTAGAATACACAAGGGTTTTCAAAGCTCCCCATAGGAAGTAATCCATCGGCGTCATGTTAGAGGATCGAGCGGGCCAATTTGCGGGGGCATCATTGCCTCCACCTATTCATCTATTTGGATACTGTCCATTCAAATAATTACGTACGTTTAACGTAAAATGCGAAGGAGCACCGTCATGCATAAACCACATTCCTCTTCTATGTTCCAACGGCAGGGGATCTAATAAATCTGGTAAATCGTTTCGAAGATCTTCCAAATAGTTTTCGCCATTTAGCCGAGGTGGTAAAATAACAGGACCAATTATGAATGTGTCTATAATTCCTGCCCACACATTAATCTTAAACTCATGCTGATAATGGGTTACTCTAGTTGCATGAGGATTCTCTTCAGCATAGACATGTTCATTGTGCAAATTAGTAATGCCATTCCTCATGAAATTTGCTTCATCTGTGAATAAAATTTTACGTGTAAAGTGCCTATTTCTGTGTTCTTGAATAAACCGGCAGAAATCTAGGCGTGCTTCAAAATCATGGGGTAACAGATCATGTACCCGTTGAACATGAAACGGGTGCAGAAGTTGTTCTCTAGCCACTCTATCAATAGTATCTTTACTTACACCTACCTCTAACCCCAATCGTCTACTGCTGAGTTTTGGACTTTCCTCAATCCGATCTAAAATATCTTCCTCAACCTCCGGAGTCCTTACCGTACGTGCACGTCCATAATTAATAGAAACAGGCGCAAACCTACCCGTTTCACGAAGACGTCTTTCAACTGCCGCAAAAGTTTTATGGTTTGGTGTGTGGCGATTCGGAAATCTTTCGCTGTATACTCGGCAAGATTGTAAACTATTTCCTTGGCAATATCCATAAAGCTATAATATGTCGGTCATTTCTTCGTTGTGTAATGAGTGTGTAATGTACGGCCATAATGAAAATAAATGTGCAAATATTTGGTAAATCATCGACACTTGCCGAAATTTCAGCTGCTCGCAATTAAAAACACACACCGACAAAAAACAACATACAAAAACAACAACGTACAAAATCACCAACCACGAAACACCTGTTTCGATAAAAATGTATGCTTTTTTTTGTATTCGATTTAACGTGAATTTTTAGTGACAGTTATTTTATTGAAACGCCTTCCCTTCAAATTGTGTCCAGTTGAAGCCATACACGCAATGAATTTTTTATATCCAGATTACTCATAAATGGCTGCTCCTATCAATTCCTACCAGGATACCTTTTCTAGGTAAAAGACATTGGAGAATAAGAACTTAAAAGTTCAATAAAGTGTGTCTCAAAAAAGTTATTACGTTTTAAATGGATACAATATGCCGCAGGTGGCGCCCTCTACATTTTGCAATGAAAATGAGAGCAGATTAAAATTGTTTACCCCACGAAACCTCTTCCCCCCTACCCAAATATTGTGACAATATACCAATTATTACAGAAATTATTTATAAAAAAACTAAAACCAAATTGAACTTCTGACACTCTGTATCTCCAAAAGCATCCGCTTTTGGACTGAAATAAGTTGGGTTAGACGCCATATTTTGTCCTCAGAAATGTGTGGTAGCGTTTTCTTCCGCACCTTTTAGATACACCCTGTATATTTTTGTAATTTCTGTTTAACAAAATTTGTAAATTCACCCATTTTTACAACAGCTATCCACAACAAAATTAAATTGTTAGCTAGTGTTATCAAACAAATATTACGTTTGTTTTAACTAACTAAAAATGTGTGTATTTACTTCATATACAATATTTAAAATTTATCCAGTATGAAGTTCCCTATTCGTAAACGTATCTGTTATAAAAATATGTGCTCTAGTAGAAAATGCATTATATCACCTAGATTGTTATAAAATTGAGTTTAAATATACACATATTTTATTCCAACAAAACTTCCTTCATACACATTTGTTAGGTACTTTTTGCAATATTAGTGAGCGTTGACTTGAATAGCAATATTTTGTCAACATAATTTTTTTTCAGGCAGCACTCTATAATACTGTGTAATTCTCCCAAAAAAAACGCTGGAGCTTCTTTCTTGAATATATACATAGGATAGTTAACGAATTATAAAATT
>CM043021.1:28674493-28782913 GCA_023690525.1 Holotrichia oblita
CATAAACGAAGATCTATTCACGATATGACTTTTCAAAAGGAAACTATATTAGTCAATCTATTGATTTATGAAAATGTTCAGATAATTTTATAAACCTTACTTTAGAAATATAAAATATCTATACAGCGTGTCATCGAAAAATATCAGTCTATCGGTTTTCTAATTGCCTTCTATACTAGAATGCCTAGGAACCAGCACCGCTTCACTGCGTATTTTCAAGCCTTGCAGTAACATGGCACATTCAGAAATGAATTCTGAACTGCTAGCATACTTCCCCAGAGCTGAAGATTCCCTGAGCCCGTGGGTGACTCCCGAACATATTCTAAAACCAAAGTTATACATTATTAGACACTCTAGCTTTGGCAATGAAAGTTCATTGCTGCAATCCTCCTTACTTGCAATAATAACTTCAAAAGATTTGATGGGATTACAAGAGACAAGTTTATCTTCTTCCGCAATTCACTCCTGAATAAGCCAAAAACAGCATTAATGGCGAAACGTTGAGTTACTAGATTTTTTATTTCTTGTGTTTTATTCTACTTTATTTCGTGTTTATTTTATTTTTGTATTGTATATAGGTATATTACACTACTCTGACGTGGTCAAAACACGGAAACTCTTATAATAGAGACTCGGACCGTAGAAGTCGTTCATATAATTTATAAAACCTTTCTATCCACCCACAACGATACATATTAAGTGAAATAAAAAAATCTACATAAAATACATCTACAAAAAAAGCATAAATGCCAAGACATATATTCGTATTAATTATTATCAGTTGTTCTTTAAGTATACAAGTACAAGATAGAAACTGCAGACACGAAAATATCAAGATGATTGCATCTATGTATCAGTGACATCTAACGTACACTAAACAAATATATTCTATATTTTCTCCATGCTTGTTAGGGTCCCCTTCAAAGAGTCTTGTAATTCAAATAAATTTTTATGCCGTAGAAGCCCAACAAAAGAAAATCACGCGCGTGCATATTTGGTTTTTAGAATGAGGAATTTTAATGTTGCCCGCGTTTATGTTATATTTGTATTTAAATTATTCATTTATATTCGCTTTGTGTACACGGTTCTTGATGGATTTTACAGATTTTTCGAATAAATGTTATTTCATATTTTATTTTTTGTTCTGAAATAATATGAATTTTAGCATTATAAAATGTGAAACGCATGGTTACCATATGTATGACATCAACTTCTTGTAGGAAAAGTAGTCCAGTATCGATATTATAGGGTTGATTACGTAACACAAATAGTTCTTTATTATAGATTATTTTTGCAGGATACGAGGTGTTTATGTCACATATGTATCAATACAAAAATGGTCATAACTCTAAATATCCTGCATAACTTAATGCAACCGTACGTTGTAAACACAAGGGCGATGTCTTGTTTAAGAATATGACTTTCACATGTATGTACATATGTACAAATCATTCTGCATAGGTGAACATATCAAAACCGCCTCTTGCCAAATTGCAGAGGTAAATAAGTATAGGAGAAAAATCAAATATGAAAGTTATTCTCACAGATGCCAAATATATTTTAACAGATGTATCAGATATATAACAAAAATAAATTTTGTTTTCAGCCTGACAATTGTCAGAAATATAATACTTATATACCTACTGTTTTTATCATTTACTACAAGCGTGAAATTTTCCAAGCATTGCAAAGTCCCAACAGTTCAAGTCTGATTAGTAAGGTTGCCAAATAGCGCTAGCAATCATAAGCGGAGGTTCAAATAGATATGGCGGGACTCCGGTAGTGATATAAGCTTCAGTATTAATTCAAATTTCTATTAGATCTGTTGTGTATACGATATGTTCTGTTCAATTTGCTAATTTCTCTGAACAATCTAAATACTTGCCTTAATTATTGAGATTTTGGCTGACAGATCCAAAATCCAACAAATCCAAATTTCATCAGTGATAGTATTACATTTGCCCCAAATTTCCAAAGTTAATTTGTATACATACTCGTGCACGATGTGTCAAGCACAGCTGGGAGGACATTTTGTCGACAGATGTGATTTGCCGATTCTGTAATTCTGAAATACATTATTTAATGATTTGCGTTTTACACGCACCAAATAGAGCGCCGTCATGCTGGCATCACATCGCAGCTGCAATATCTAGTAATTCGGACAAAGTGTTATTTAGAAAAACAAAATAATTTTTCCCATTTAAACAAGCCAGTAAGAAAGGGCCCGATAATAAAATTATTAATTATGGTCACCCAGAGAATCGCCGCTTATGATGTGCAGGTCAAATCAGTTAGGAGTTTCCTATTTGTTATTCTTGTGTATTATATATTAAACACGTCATTCCCAGTGAAACTTGCTTTATTGAAAACTAAAATGTTACCCACAAAATCGGCTACTTGAATATGTTTCTGGAGTAAGTCACTCGTAAAAACTAAGCACCCACCATAGAAAAAAAAAATCTTTGTTGGGTGCGATCTGTAGCTAAGAGACGGCGGTAACGATGCAGATGCAGACTTTCTAGAAATATTTTGCATATAAGGCAATGTGAGTATTTGAATTATTGTGTATTAAGTGTTGGCTCGGTTTCAATTGCTTTGGGAATTTCTACTTCTGCATCCAACGTTGGGTTACCCCCGTCAGTCCCTTCGGTCGACTTATATTTGTCCAGTATGTTGCAGATTGTGTTCGACATGAAAAACGTTGCAGTCGCGGGCAAATGTCTGACAAACGTTCTGCCAGCTCTATGTGATTTACATTAGAAAAGCTCCAAGCTGTATATTATCACAAGCAATTTTCTTATAATCGTTATTCAGAACATCAACAGTTACACGACGTGCTGTTAGAAAATTCGTTACTCGAGAAGATCTATCTCCTTAAAGCGTCAAAAGTGAACCAGATAAGTTGAAAGTCTGTTGTCTCAATCTGTAATAAAGGACTACTGTAAGTTATATCAAAGATGTCGAACCTTTCAGATACAAGTATTTCTCGAATCTTTCACGATCATTTAAACATCAATTGAGTGAGGTGAGCTTACAAAACATATATGAAAACCGTTTAGCGCCAGCACCATGTTATATAGGCTTGTTTTGTGTAGATAATCCTGTGTATGTGTTGAAAACTATTGTCATAGAAGCTGAAACTGTGGTCGTTGGCTACGATCGCTTGTCCAAATGGAAGTTGATGGCATAAAAACTAAAAGAACAAGCACCACAAGAGAAAGTTCAAGCTCTGCCATACGACAATAAAAAGTAATGGGAATGAATTTTTGTTAGCGATATTAAGATTACAGTCTGCGCCACCTATTAAGAGGCGCTTCTACTATGTCAATTTACAAACAAGACAAAAGTAAGAAACTTGGCAGAGTTGTGTGCTTATTGCATGACAATTTACTCATGCACACTGTTGAGTTTGTGTAAGTCTTAATTTATGAGTTAAGTTTCGAACAAACCGATAAGCTTTTATATAACCCAAGTATGGTTTTCAGAGGCTACTACTACTTTGAAATGTTGAAAAAATTCTTTGCCGACACACGATTCAGTGAAAACAAAACGGGAAAAAATCAAATGTCACGTGTGTGACACTGACTACAACGTTTTGATAGTTGTCATTATAAGTATCAAAACAGTGGTAACTGAGTGAAAGTAGACTTATACTGGAATCTGCAGATTCAAATTACGTGAAAAAATAAAAATTTATAGAATAAAATATTAATCTCAGTAGGTTTGAAGAAGAGGCGTTTGTTTAAAGTATTTTTCGATTCGTGCAGGAGCAAATATATGTATTATATTAATTCTCTTATCTCATCGTAACTCAGTACCATCTTTCAGGACAAATTAAGAACATATTTGTCCTGCCACTATGATTTATATTTCAATGTAGCTTACAATCTTTCAAAAGAACAGAAAAACAATAGGAAACAAAAGATTATTTTGTTAGGAAGCAAAAATTTGTAAAGAATATTAATGATAAATTGACACATTATATCAATCCCTCTCCAATTTATAGTAGCAGCAATAAAAATTACGGCATACTCGTAGTTCCAATAGTAACGATCGTGTTGTACATATATTACTATCAGGCCTCTAACCACTACTACAAGCGTAACTTATCCCCTGAAATTTGAAGCAATACACGTGAAAGCCATGTTTAACACCAACGCCTGTATATTGACCAATATAATTAGTTCTAGCAGGAATATCGACATTCCCATTACTATGTAGGCATAATGCGGCCATACACAAGGAAAATCATTTAATAAAGAAAAAATCACCTTCCCCGACACATTGTAATAATAAAGTTCTACAAATCATAGAGTACTACTTAAGGTAATAACGGTCATAATGAAATATGATTGCTTTTTATTGCACTTTGAAGGAATTACTAAGAAAATTATATAGAACATAAATGTTTATGTTAATAAATAGTTTCTACTAACTTCCAAAGTAAATTTAATTTAGAATTTTTCACGTTGAAAACAACAGAAATGTGTTTAATATTCATGTAAATTTTAGTTTATATGAATTTGTCACTTCCACTTGTGGTAAAGACGACTGAATCAATTATTATCCATTATTATGCTATCGATCGTAATAAAACTTGTGTACGAGTATATGTTTCATTAATTATGCTTAATTTCATTTTTACAAGTTATATTTTCACAAGCTATATTTGTGTATTTATAAATAGAACAGTTTATTTACTATTAATATTTGAAATAAACAACATTTCCGTACACTCTTCTCTATTTTGTTTGTTTAACTGAAATATATAAATACACAATATACAAAATTGAATAATAATAATATGCACAGTAGGAATATGATATTGTAATATAACTTGTTAAGGTATACTATTCATTCTATTAATGTTTGATTGTTCCTAGAGTTCATTTCAAGCCATTGTATGAAAACAGCAGAGATTTTGTCAACCAAATAATTTTAATTAAATAAAAAAACGCTCTCATATACAAAATTTTAGAAAATATTAATTATTTAAAAATAAGCACCTCATTACATAATAAAAAAACCAACACCGCCAAATGATGTCTATTAAAATATACCTTTCTTCGAGCATGAAACGATTCCTTAATTTGCTCTTCTTTTTGTATTCCACAGTACTTTCCCATTAGTTTCTCAAAGGTGTAAAAACAAGAATGCTTTTTTGTTCATAATTAAAAATGCATACATAATTACAAATTACAGAAAAGAAAATAAGTTAAGTAACAAGAAAAATAAAGCAATAGTAAACTAAGTTGTTATAAGTTAATAAATATTGTTCGTATAGTCCTTACAACTTACTGTTATCCAGAAGTACATAATATTCCGTATTCATTATTTCAGTGAACGCTCGTATCTTTCATTTTTCCATTTTGTTAGTGTTGTTTTGCCAGTATATTGCACTAAGAAAATTATATTGCTGCAATACCGTTACGCTGTACCGAATTTCAATTTCGACGGTGCATTCATATTGAACCAGTTTGATATTGAATTCTACATGTGTGCTTACAAACAGTAAGGGAATTGACAGCTTAAACAATATATTAAAAATGGAAAGTAGGTATAGTAAGGTTGGGTTAAGTTCGTAATATGTTATTACGTCTATGTATATCTGAAACATAATATTATATTATAACGACTGTATTTGATGTTTGCTCAAGTATTTGACTGATTTTGAACGTTACATCTCCATTAACGCAGTCTATCTATGGCTGATCATTAGAAACCGTATCTTCGTTTTGTTCTCTAATAACGTTTAACGTTTCAATTATTAAAGGAAATATCTTCTACAAACATCTGTCTTAATATTTATAAATAGTAATACAAATAACACACAAGAAGAAACACACAAACAAAAATTAATGCCTGAGAATTAAAAAAATCGGTGCAGTATACGTGAAGAAAATTCTTACAAAACTGAGAATAGTGTACTCACACTTAGTTTGTAATACCTATTTAACTACATATATCAGTTCACTTTGATATGCTTCTTAGTAATACGAGTATTTGATAGAAAGAGCAAGAGAGACTCAGACAAAAGGTTGATGTAAGGTAAATAATATAAGAAAATTGACTTTCATAAAGAATGGTTTTATGTTGATGAAGTGGTCGTTTCCCCTGAATATGGTAGAGGGATTGTGAATATCCGTTCAGAATTTAATTTTGTGATAAAAATGTGACGGGTTGTACGATATGCGTTCAAATTTTAATATACCATAAATAAACCGGAAACAAGAGTTTTGTGCTTTTTAAATTCTTACCCTTGTAAAACTCTCTAGTCTAGGACCACGTACAGCTATGTACTATAAAAACTGGGTAGAACAAAAGTTTTATATAATGCTTTTTAATGTATGGGGAAGTAAGGAGTACTACGTATGTATTAAATTCTAACGCTTCGTAAATCCAATAATCTTAGATAAGATAGAAAAGCCATTTTAATTTATTAGTTCTTTATTGATAAATGTCTAAATTTTTCATTCGTGGTTTCAAATTTCAAGAGTTCAACAGTACTGTTAAAAAACAATTAGTTATAAGAAGGAATCAATATATCTACTAGACCTACTGAAAACAATTTTTAGTATAATTTTTTTTCGTACGAGGTGTTGCTTGTATATGCAATGAAATCTGACCTAAATAGAATCGTATGTAAAAAAACCTTGACAAGTAACAAATACTGTCGGTACCAAAATTTTTTTAGTTATAAAAAGAAAAGAAAACATAAAGATCATGAAATTAAGTCTGAATAGCACTGACAAGGGAACACCGGCGGGTGTCCCCCTCCGATTTTGATGAAACTTTACAGATCGAAAGAGTACCTTAAAATAAGAGCTACGTTTTTTTTTGTCAGCGTATCCGCACGATTTTGGGGTACAGATCCCTCCAAAGATTGGACGATTTTTCAATTTTTGCAGATATTAAATTTTCTTCTTGACATAATTTGCAGCATATATTGCATGGCCCTAAGGGTGGCGTCGTCCGTATTCGCAAAAAGTTAGTAACGGGGGACGGGGTGCCACGTACTCGCCATTTTTTAACATTTTTTCTTTTTCTTTTATGTTACAGGGTGATTAAATAGGGATCTGTAATTTTCCAACTTTAAAATCATAAATAAATAACTTGATTTTTTTTAATGGAATGGTGTAGCAATTATTGCCTAATTGGAAATAAAATTTGATTTGCTTCCGTTTTTATACGGATATTATTGTGTCTAATTCCAACGGTTCAGGAGATATTTCCGATTTTACAGTTTTTCACCATCCGTATACAATTATTACATTATTATATTATACTCGTAGTAGTATTATTATTATTATATATTACAATTATTATATTATATTACAATTATTTTTATTAATCCTCCAAATTTATTACTATTGTTTTCTATGTAGAAGCGATCATTTTTTATGAATAATGAAAAAATTAATTATTAAAAAAATGCGGGGCTATGGGGTACCCCGTCCCCCGTTATTAGCTTTTGTGAAAATATCTACCTTGAGACCACGAATTATGCTGGAAATTATGTCAAGATAAAAAAATATTTCTCTTATAGTTAATTTGATTTATATCAATAGGCAAGTTTATTAATTTTGAAGCTT
The DNA here is from genome assembly GCA_023690525.1 of Holotrichia oblita. Classification (NCBI taxonomy): domain Eukaryota; kingdom Metazoa; phylum Arthropoda; class Insecta; order Coleoptera; family Scarabaeidae; genus Holotrichia; species Holotrichia oblita. Next base: position 28,682,086 of record CM043021.1, read on the forward strand.
TATTATTAATTTTCTATTTTTACAAATATTAATTTTCTAAACTTGTTATACATCATCGTATTCTATGTAGAATCGGCCTTAGTAGGTATTCGTGCACTCTGGCCCGGCAAAATTCTGAGGACCGTGGGAAAGTTAGACCACGCCCACTTACAAGGGCTACCTGTTACAGCGAACGATGTACCTGTTTATTTCAACGGCTATCTGTTACATCTGAACAGCTTTCGATCGTATATACCGGTTTATTTCAATGGCTCTCTGTTACAGCTGAACAGCTTTCGAACAGATAGCCGTTGAAATAAACAGGTATATCGTTCGAAAGCTGTTCAGCTGTAACAGGTAGCCATTGGAAGTGGGCGTGGCCTAACTTTCCCACGGTCCTCGGAATTTTCCCAGGCCAGAGTGCACCAATATCTACTGGCCTTCTTTTGATGAATAAGAAAAAGAAAAAATGTAAAAAAATGGGGGTACGAGGTACCCCGTCCCCCATTATTCACTTTTTGCAAATACGGATGACGCCACCCTTAGGGCCATACAATATGCTGCAAATTATGTTAAGAAGAAAATTTAATATCTGTTTAATTTAGGAAATATTTGCAAAAATTGCAAAATCGTCCAAACTTTGGAGGGGGCTGTACCCCAAAATCGTGCGGATACGCCGACAAAAAAAAAGTGTCTCTTATTTTAAGGTACTATTTCGATCTGTAACGTTTCATCGAAATCGGAGAGGACACCCGCCGGTGTTTCCTTGTGAGTTCTCTGCGCCATATCTAAAACTAGTAGAAATTGACGTATTCTGTATGGTACATTTTTAGGAAATTACGTTTGAATGTAGCTGTTGTAACTTAATATGTAGTTACCCGGTCTGATTGATCTGACCTATGTAACAACTACTGCAATTACGACAGTCAATTTTATAAATAAATCTACATAGATTGAAGTATAGGACTTGTGTTTAGGTCGCGACACGTCTCATATACTTCACTAGCTTTCTGGCACTCATTAACTGATATTCTTTCCCATTTCATCTCAACCACTTAACGGTTTCATCAATACAGACTTGAGCATCCAACAAAACAATGCCAGATCGCGATATCGAATACTTTTACGGTCCAAGTCTCTGTTTTGAGGATCTCCGGATTTTGACCGTATCGTAGTTGTGTAAAGATATACAAGACAAAAATAAACAACACCAAAATAAAATAAAGCTGCAAAAAATCCACTAAACTCTTCGTTTTATAGGTACATAATGTAAGTGGCTTCTTCAGGAGCAAAACTGGGCATGCCGCGCCAGAACGTCACCATAACTCGAGGTGTAAAACACGTCAGAGGCAAAACTCTTTCGAAGGTTTCTTTTGGTGTCCCCTACTCACTTTTTACGCCTGAATAAGCCACCTACGAGCGATATGTCTATATAGCAGATTTTATGCTTTTGTATTTTTATTTTATTTTGTTTTTTGTTTACATTGGTATTGTATATACGAGTATCTACAATTCTGGAACGGGATCAAAACGTGGAAGCCCTCATAAGTTGTTTTTTTGTTTGTAAACGGAAGAAGGTATGTATAATACAAACTCGTTTTCTCTGTTATCAAAACTTCTACATTTGTACTTATATTTAGTGCTTAGGCATCACTTAGAAAACGCTCTTTTCTATCCGTAGTGAAATATATTGTATACAAACTATGTACTTTTTGCTACAAGTTCTCACTTTTTCTCACGTACTATTTTAATTTGTTACATATTTGTATCTTTCGAACGAATTTCTTTTGTAGCAAAAACTTTCTTCTGAAAACTTTTCCCGTTAGTTCGCGCTAACAGCAAGTCTATCTGCAAGGAAACTTCATTAAATTACTTAATTGCCAATTAAAGGGGTAAGCAGTAAACGTCCTCATACCAACCCTGAAGGGTTGATCAGTTCTGCATCGATGGCAATAAATCAATCCAGACAATGATTTACTGCCCTACGCTCCTAAACAGTCAGGAGGCGATCATACTTCCTCTTAAGACATATAATTAATAACCGGTACTATATATAGTAGTTTTGCAATGTTGTACACTCGACCTTCTTGACTGATACATGGGTACTGAAATAAGTAACGATTTGTCAGTAAACAGAAAGGGTTGTTTACTCCTAATAAACCAGCGCGTAAAATGTGAAGATTATAAACAGGTCCTTGTTCGAGGGATTAAATAGAAATTATGGAGAATCTAGTAAAGCTAGCAAATTACATATTATAAAGTCATAGGTTATCAATGGTTTTGTTTTAAAGTAGTAAAACTTCTTTTTACGGAAGAGGTTCAGTTTCACCTATTGTAACCTTCAAGTTTTCTCTGAAAAATATGTGACAGTTTGTCGGCCTCTTTAGATGTAAAGTGTCCTACTTTAAAATCGTCTTTGTTGACCGAATAGTTTTCTTTACAATGTGTTACAATGGCGCAGTGTTTATCATATAGAAATGATCGCTTCGGATAAGAAGGATATCATATTGTGATATCAATAGTGACTAACAGAACGGTTGTCTGTATACAACGATCCTTAAACACATTTATTACCTTTCTAGCCATTAACTTACTGAGCAATAAAACAAGCACTAAAACATTATTCCTGTTACTATCTAAGTATGCGGAGTCGGCACCGATAATAGGAACTATAAAACTATTCTGACATGCTGATTCATTATCAATTTAATGATCCATACACCGAGCAATTAAGTTCTGGTTTATATGCATGGCTCTCAGTAAAATTGGGAAAAACAAGAGAAACGCGCTAAACTCATGTAAGTAGAAAACTAAATATAAACTGGTATTTAGAGTCTCCATAAAACATATACCTACAATTCAAACATATAAAATATAAAGCTTATTATTAAAATAGTACGCAACGCCCGCCATAAACAAAAGAGAAAGTATAGATACAGAAAATGATATGTAGAAAATAATCCAAATCGAATAAATAGAATTATTATGCGGTGTTTTAAATTACAGCAAAAGTTTCAAACAAATACGGAACAAAGGTATTATACACTAAGCTTTAAATGTTTACACTTTTAGAATATACGATTTAGAAGATAACCCTTTAAATTCAACGCCGTATCACTTTTTTGCTCTTTGAGCACGTAATCACCTTTTAAACGTAAAACAGTGCGTTAATGTTCCAGAGATAAAAAAGTGTTTATCTTCATCTAACGAGCCGTCGTAAACGAAAACGAAACTCTTTCCGTAGCCCTGCCTAACGGAAAAACAACTTCGAAGAGTATCACCTCTCTTATTTAAAATTTTCACACTTCCTGCGCCCTAAACAACGACGAGCAAAAAGTTGCAAAAATTGCTACCGTATCGTAATCTAAAATACGCAATCGGAGAAAAATGTTCACACACAAACATTTAAAAAATTCGGAGTCTGCAAATGGCAGTAGTATAAAGGTGGAACCACGAAAACTGTGATATAGCTTCTCTGTAAATTAACGTGATGCTTTTCAACCAAGGTTTTGATGTATTAAAAATGAAAACTTGAATTGTGTTATGGTAAGCAATTAATTTGGCAGGACAGGTAACAATTAATTTAATTAGCATGGTAGTAATGAATGTTTCAACCTGTAACAGAAGGGCATAAGTAGCAAATTTCTGAAAATGAGATTACTATGAATACGAATGTAAATTAATTAAGCTTTTAGTTTAACACAAGAGTTGAATACATCAAATATTTGATAATCGTTAACATTGATGTTGATGTGTGGGACAATTTTGATTTCGAATGAAAGTAAAGTCGCTTACCATGTTTGATTTGTGACATTCATAAATGTCATTTTCCCAGTGGTAATCTGTACAATTCTTAAATGCATTTTTTATTATTGTGTAGCATGATCATTACAATGTTTAAACAAATTGATTAAAGTCAAACTTTTTCGGTGATTTCAAAGATCTTCGGTCCATTAGTATTTTACCTGATGTGTTATCTAAAATAGTTGAAAAAATTATGAATCAGAAATTGCTTCGGTATCTTAGTGAGTACGATGTTTTACTCGCTCATCAATCAGAATTTCGTCCGGTTATGATTGCACCACCGTGTGCTATTGGATGTAACCGATGACTTGATTTCAGCATCTGACTGAACAGAATGCTTTCTGTTCTAGCACTGCTAGATTTTAGTAGGACATTTGATACCATGGATCATAATCTACTGTTAGCATCTCAGCTTATTCTGATCTCTCTTGTGCAGCTGACGAATTCTTCTTGTCTTATCTTAGCGGTAGAGTGTAATTTGTTCGTTTGAATGGCAACATATTATGTAATATTAGATCTATTTGGCGTGGGGTATCTCAAGGCTCTATCTTGGGATAACTTTAATTTATTATTTACACGGCTTCATTCTCCACGTACGCAAGCTCCTGCAAACGCCATATGTACGCTGACGACATACAACCGTATCACAACCTTTTCGCTATGTTGATAGTCAAGCTGCCATTACCGCTATTAATGTTGACTTGGAGAGGATTTCTTATGTGGCAGCTCAACATGCTCTGGCTATTAATCCATCTAAATCAGTTGTTCAGGTTTTAATTGGATGTTCCTGTATTCTTGACATTTGCACAATTTTCAATTAACGCTTCTCAGCTTCCAATTAAAAGCGAATATAAAAATTTAAGATTGATTTTGGAAACTCAGTTCAGATTTGACGCTCACATACAGAAGTGTACCAGAGCCGTTTACGATAATTTAAAATTAATATATCCCCATCGTCACTATTTATCTATAGCAGTCAAAAGAGATCTGTGCGAATATCTTGCTTTATCGAATTTGTCATTTTTAGTGCTATAATGAACTACGGTTAGCACATCTCAGCGTATACAAAGGGTACAAAATTCGTGTCTACGTCTCATCTTTGGTATAAGAAAATATGATCACGTGTCCTGTAAGTTGAGTGAGTTGGGTCGATTAACTATGAAAGACAGACGATCACTGAGAACGGCTTGTCTCTACCACCAAGTCATTACAACAAAACGACCCTCTTACCTATTTACTAAAATCTCGTTTCGCACAGATGTTCATACTTTAAAGTTCAGGTTCAAAGGAATGCTTACTCCACCGGCCCACCATACTGCACTCTTGTTTGAAGAAATTGTTTGTAAGAAATTTACTTATTATTATGTGTGTGATCATTTTTATTTTTCCTTCGCTTTTTTTTTTTTGTACAATTGCAATTTCATTATTTGTAAACCATATAGTTTTTCCATCACAGTATTTAGTTTTTAAGATAACTTTACGCACACTTTCGTTGATAGCATTTCTTTATTATTATTTTATTGATTCAAGGTGTGTAGGGAGGAAAGCAAACAATTATTGAACGCGGATTCACACCTTGCTGTTTCCTCATGCATCATGCGTGCTCTTATTTCTCTGATACATATACTATACATATGTTTTCTTTTTGAATTGTCTGTTACTTTTGTATGTAGAAATAAATTTCTATTATTATTATCTGAATTACTGGCCCAGCGCACTCTCCCGGTCTTGCTGCATTTACCTTCTCAGATTAGAGTGCCAACGAGAAGGCTCTGATTAGGGTATTAGTTTTATTTACTAATTTTTACAATATTTTTTTCAGATACCTACATGTTCAATTCCGTGAGGTCACATGTTGCCGAGAACTTCCCTAACGATGCTACAGGTTTGTATGATAACCGATTTTTGTATGTTCTTGAAGATGGCAGTATTCAGGTTCAATTTTTCTATGGCACGGTGTAAGTTGTGCGGAAGTTGTGCTCAACCTTCTAATGATGATGTTCATGTACATACGTGCAAACTAATTGAAAATTTTATATAAAGAAAAACTAAAAAATAGAGCCTCTGCAATCAGGCGAATTCAGAAGTTTTATAAAATGTTTGACAACAGAACACTACTGTTGATCATCTACAATATACAGTCTACAATTTTACAATATAAAAATTACAAAATGGTAAAAGAAGGGTTAACGAAATTTGTAGTAATTTATATAGTTATCTGTCTAAAGTACATAGACTGAGATGGAAAGCATGATCGATACAAAACAAGAATGGATTTGTCTAAGCAATGCTGCTGCATTTTCTAAAAAAATTGACGCAGTTCTAAATATTTCAAACAGATATTTAGTGACAGGGTACAAGCTGTTTTGAAAAAATAAAACAGCTGCAGGGCAAGGAGGTAAAATAACAGATACTAAAAGAAAATCAGACTTTCTAAGCCAGACTTAAATTGTATTTATATTTCTACAAGTTAGCTCTCAGATGGAGCTTTCTACAGGATCGACGGCTCAGTGAAAGAGGTACAATCTCGTCCTCAACTTTATTTATCGGATTACCAAGAAAATTAAAAAGTCTACTTAATTTTTGGAGAAATCTGACAATCGGAGCGTAATACTGTGCTAATTTTTTCGCTTGCCTCAAAACCAGCTTATGCCTGATGAATTTCCATGAAGCGACGTTGTAGGCAAAACAGATGCCGACCAGCAAGACTAGTAAAACTATCTGTATTGCATAAAAATGTTTTGAAATTATCCTTATTTATTTTTCTGGTATCATAAATTTCCACATTTAATATATTTATTTATCTTATGTTTTTAATACAAACAATTTTTAAAATATAGTGTTCTTAATTAGTAGTCTTTCATTTTTATTACACATGCGTATAAAATCAAGTAACTAAATATTTTTGCCAAAAATGTGTCTATTTAACATACTAAGCGTCTTACAACAATAGTCCGACAAAAAGTCATATGCGAGAAAAATTGTAATAAAAATCAGATAATAGAATTAATGCAGATTTTGTTAATGACTTTTGGGTTTATGACTGTAAAGCAGCTTATTTTTACTTTTAGTCTAGTAACATATTGTCATTATTTGTTATAAATTGTATAGTTTACATTCACAGATGGTAAGCACGCTTGTTGACTGATGGCGGTTTATAAGTGAACAATATACGTTTCATTCCTTTACATTAAACCTAGAACTACCTTACACTTTAGGAAAGACAATTCTTAAATTTAAAACAAGAAAGTTGACGCCACATCCCATGAGACCGCAAACGAAGTTATTTGACCGTTACCGCAACTCATAAAAAATGGATACTGACATTCTTTACCCTGCACTGACAGCGCTTTTCCTACAGAGGTTAACATGGAAGGGAACGATGGGAAGAAACTCATTGCATATTTATATATTACCCTGTTAAAATGAATTCCCATAAGAATGTTAGTGAATTTTTGTGCAGTTAAATCCGCCAATATTTACCAATATGTCGTCTGACGATTATTTCTCAAATAACCTTATAAATTAACATCTATACTAACTGGACTATTTATGTTACGCGTTGCCAGTGGTTCACACACACATTCATAAATGTTATCCTACTTTGAAACTATTTTAACATACTATATATGTATATACATACTATATTTAAAAAAATAGCAATAACCTTAAACACTTATATTGGAAAGATGTGGCAAGCCGATTTTGTGTATGTCTCTTCCAAAATCACGCATCGCGTCAAAAATTGAAAAGTACAAATGAACAAGTTCCAAATGAATATTTTTTTAATATCTTGTACTCGACATTTTCATCCTTCTCTATTTCAGCATTGAATTGAAGCCAATTCCAAATTATTTAAGTAATACAATAGTCAAAAAGGTACTATGGAAACAGTTGAGACAATTGAGCATTCCTAGAAGTGATAAGTGTGGCATTGTCGTACTTTTGAAGAACTTCAAAAAATAATCGATGGTTTTGTTATTTCTTCGAGAGCAATTCATAGCGACTGCAAATACACAATTAATTCTTATCTACATTCGATGTAGGCTGAAAGTTTCTGTCATCACTATTCATATCACCCAAATATTTAGAATAATGAAAAGAAACATTCAGTTTGGTATTACAGTAATCCGAGCAACCGCTACATTTTTAGCAAAGAACTAAATATCAAGTGTGGAGGAATACGCATTTACTTACTATTAATATAAAACACAGGAAAGGACATAATAATAGCTTATATAAATAACGTAAAGATCAAAAAATCGCCCTCTTGACGCAATAACTGCCCGCATTGCTCTTGCAATTCTTATGATTGGTTTCTGCAGGATTTTCGCTTATATTTTGATCCACTCGGGTTATAAGATTTTCTACAGCAAAGCCTGTTGATATAGGACATTTTGTGCTCATCTTACAAGAGTTCAATTACGACCTTCAAAAGTTTGCCATACTATACGTAATACTCCTCGCATATTTTCGAACTAAGCTTGCGGTCATTGCCGTTCATGAATTGAAATGCAAGACGAAATTAACCGTCTTAATGCTAAACTTTTTTCAAACATTTCTCTGAGTGTTTGGACACGGTATTTTTTACTTTGTTACCTTGTTACCATGCTTATTAGAAAGCAAATGCAATTTGATTAGATTACATTTATTCGATTTGAATACACCAAAAAATTAACTAAACAATAAATAAACACATTGATTTTCTTTACCGCTTATATATCATGTGAAATTGCTTCGATTTTTTGTCATTGATCTTCCCCAAAGAACTCATCGACTTCGATTTGCTATTTGTCATGTTGGTGTAGTACTTTGAAACTGTAGTTCGGGTATAATCCTCCAACAGACCACAAAATTCAATCGAATTACAACTACAGCACTAAAGATGCTATGCACACAATTAGCTTGGAAATGATTCAAAACCTCCAGGAAGAATTTTTAAACGGATTTCTGCAAGCTGCAGGAAATCGGTGAATGGCGGTTGGAAGACTTAATTTAGAAAATTTTATACGCTTGAAAGAACTGTTTTGTTTATTGTTCTTATAGGTTTCTACCATTGGTTTCAAAATTTTTATTTGTAACACAGTAAAATATTTATAATATGACTTCAACATGAAATAATAAATACATATATATATTTTTATCAACTAAAATTAATATTTCATTTTTACCAAATTTATTCCGTACTTCGAATCAACACTGTATTATTATTATTATTGAAACACAGAATTATCTTTTCACAATGTACTAATACGTTATATCTTAGTGGTTGTACCAAGAAGAGCTAGTATATGAAACAACAAATGAAGAATAAGTAATCCCGTATAATAGCATAGATAAAAAATCAGATAAATAGTTTTTATAATAAATTTCATCGATAAATTATAACTGGCAAAAGCTAAAGTAGTCATAATTTAAGCCATAAAATTTCCTCGGGACTAAATCAGGTAGCGAAATATAAACAGACAAACAACTTGGTCAACTGTAAAGTGCCAGCGGCTGGATGCTGTAAAATATATTAGATATATTTTAGATATAAGTAGAAAGACATTAGGTAGTAATATCTTCCGCAATAGCATGCACTGTAAATTTAATACACCTACAAATAGCATTATCACAGTGTTCGCTGTAATATTTATCAATAGTATGTGTTAGTCGTCGTATACACATAATTTGCCATATATAAAATGCTACATTAAGAAACAGAATTAGACACAGAATTAGAGCACTGCGCTTGATCCTTAATTATTCTAATAGATGGATATTTACTTCTTAGAAAGAATTTCTAATGTAGTTACGGATTTGGTAATACAAATAATTAATACTTTTATTTTACAATGATTGTATTATTATATTGTATGCATATATTCGTTTATCTGATCGATTTATAGATTATTAGGGTGATTACAAATGATTATAGATGTGGCTATAGAAAATGATGATCCTTTCGAAGTGTTAATGTCTTATCGCATTATCATCTTCAACATTTTCCTGAAATGTTATGTTAAGTAGATTTTTTGTGTGTTAGTTAACCTTTATTGTTAATTGTTGGAAAATTAAAAAAATTAAAACTTCCGCTTTTGATGAAACTGTAGACACAATCGCTAAATAAATAGTCACAAAGGTAGCGATTGTGTCTACAGTTTCATCAAAAGCGGAAGTTTTAATTTTCCAAGTATTTAACGTAATTGTCACCGATAAATAATGTGTGATGAGATGTCCTCTACGCAGACAAACTGAAAAATTGAGAAAAAGCTTAGTGAACTTCGAAAAAAAAACAAAAAAACACAATATGTCAAAAACGGGCGCCTTTTGGATAAGGGAAATTTGGCCATATTTATTGCAAATGATCTTTACTAACACGGTATAAAGTATGACGGTTTCATTACCAGTCACCCTGTATACTTATTTGCAGTAAATCTTTACCGTTTATTACTGTTCTAAGTTTAACTACAACATTCAAAAAATAATAATAGAAAATATCTTTTTGAATTATTAAGAGAGCCGATTACCGTTTGACAGTTGGCGATGTTGCCACAATTAAATTTTCTCATAATATAATGTTTTTATAATTTATTTAAACCGTATTTTAAAATTGGGCTTCATACACACATGTGTAGACGTATTTTGCATGCTCATGGCAAATTTCAATAATTAAATCTAAAAATTAATTGAATAATCTCTATTTCCCTATCAAGGTAAACGGGAATAGAGATTGTGAAGTTAATATCGAATATTAATGGACAAAATTGTATATAATATAGAATATGTATATATAAAATATATATAAAATAATATAAAATATTTGTAGAAATATGTGTATGAAACCTAATTTTCAAATTATATTGCAATAAAATCAAGCAAACGATTTATATAATTATGTAAATATTGCACCGCTGTAAAACAATCAGCTGGTAGGCGACCCTCTTAAGTATTGCAAACTACTTCATCATGTATTTTGTCGTCGTAGATAAATAATCATTTTACAGATTAAATTGTTTCTATTGTTTTTTCCTAGTATTTTATTTGACTTCGTTCCTTTGCACGCACTATAGCGAATTACTTTATATGATATAATGGTACTATACAGATCGTTGCATCGCAAGTGCCGTCAAACGCTCACTCCGATTGACGTGTTACTTCGTTGAGCAGGTCTTAGCGTTGTAGTATGTATGTACGTGCATACAGCTGCGCCGGTGGTATGAATTATACGTAATGTAAGTAGACTCATATGATAAAACTTTCTTTAACGTGCACAATGTGCCCGCTATTTTTCTGCTCATAAAAACTAAATATGTAGTTATAACAAGAATAGCAAACTTGTGCACAGAATATGTATTGTAAGAAGATGTTTATGACGAATGAAAAATGTAAAATATTAAAGCAATGTGGAGAATAGTAATACTATGTATTATCACAACAATTCACAGTAAAATAATGAAATTTAAATTCTGTAATTAGTAGCTAAATAAAAAATGAATATTCTCATATTTGCAGGAATAAATGTTAAAAAAATATGCATATGTTACAAAAGAAGGAATCTATTATTAGTCATAAATTATTATTTTATAAGTTTACATAAAAGCGACCACTTTTCTAATGCATTAAATGCTCGCAACGTCTTCCGGTCGCCTCAAAGCAATATGCTAAACGATCGTAGAAGCCTCGTTGCGCATTCTGTAAAATTGCTGGAGGAATGTCATCAAAAGTGTTAATAATTTTTTGTTGCAATTCTGCCAAATTGTTTAGTCTATCGTTTTAAAATGTATAGATCTTAGTTTTCATGTATCCCCATAAGAAAAAGTCATTAGAGGAGAAATCTGGTGATCTAGGTGGCCGAATAGTTCCCCAGGTACTTAGAACACGGTTTGGAAATACATTATGAAGATATTCCCGTACAACTCTACTATTATGAGCGGGACACCCATCCTGTTGAAACCATATGTTATCCAAGTTGAGCGCCAATTCGTGGGGGCGTGGGATAATTCGATTCTGGAGCAAGTTAAGATATTTCTCGCCTGTTAAATTGCCATCTATAAAAAATGGTCCAATTTTATGCTCTCCAAGTAATCCCGCCCAAACGTTTAATTTTTGGGGATACTGCAGTATCCCCAAAAATCTCTAGCATTGTATGCTAAGTGCGGGTTTTCCCTTGCCCAGTGTCGACGTACAGTGGGATTATGTCTTCCGTGCAACGGGAAAGTACTTTCATCCGTAAATAATATATTTGCAATAAAATTTGCGTTTTGATTGCAAATATGCATCATATTTTCACAAAATTCCATTCTCTGTTCTTCATCTTCGGGCAATATTTCATTTGTTTTCTGTAATCTGTAGGCATGGTATTTATTTTTCTTTAAAACACGGCATACTGTGCTTTTAGAAATATCCAGCTGCTCACTAATACCCAATGAAGATATTTTCGGGTTCTGTTCTACACTGGCACAAATTAAAGATTTCTTTCGTCTTGGTGAACAAATGGTTGCCTATTATGTTTGTGCTTGTTCGGCATAATACAGCCCACTCTTTCAAAATTATTTATTATTCGCTGAATTGTTTTTAGAGCGGGTCGTGATTGATAATTCTCATAAAAGCGCTCTATTATTTGCCTTAAGGGTATTTCCTGATGATACCACTTAATAATTTGTTTTCTTTAAACTAAATTATAAACATCCATTATTTTTATAACATATAAATACCAAACTAACAAACTAAATAAATACTTATGTATGTATTTTACACTAAACTCTGCAGAAAACCTAATAGAAACGACGACAAAACACTAACTAAACGAATATGTTTAGCAAAAATGCTTGAAGAATGAGACAATTAACACATTAGGATATAATAAGAAAATGCAAATGAAAAGAATATTGTTTCAACAAGAATAATAAAAAACATGAAAATGTAATAAAATATCGCAAAGCGCTAGAACATATGAGACAACTACCTTCTACAATGCCTAACTGGAGACTGCAAATATCCAAATATTCATACGTATTCTCTGCAACATGTATCGGCGCCAACGCGGCATATGGACTTAACTAAGACATACCGTTCAACTATCGATATAATATTTTGACGGCACTTGCGATGCAACGACCTGTATACGTATTGTATGTATATCAGAAAATATTGATTGACGTATTGAATAAAAAAATAATTTAATTATTAATAATAATAATAAATTTTAAATATGTATACTAATTGTTGTGCAAATGCAAGAGGGTTGTAAGTGATACGTTAAGGCTTAAAAGTATTCTAATATAGTGTGAAGGAAAGTATCGACCGTACGTATTAGAGAAAAAACAATAAATCGAGGTAATCGGTCTGTAGTTAAATGAAACACTCAATTATTATTAAACATGCCGGCTGATGATCGTGTCTTACGTGGCGATGCTCTTGTACTAAAAACTGTGGAAGCAGTTTTGAAATCCGAAGACTTGCTGGAAAAAATAGGCAGTATTATTGCCGAGAAAATCGATCAAAAGATGAACGAATTGATCAAGACTTATCAAGCAAAGGTCAGCCAACTGGAGGATAAACTTGAGAAGGCGCACACAACCATAAATTCACTCGAACAATACACGCGCAGAAATTCGCTAAGAATATATGGTTTACAACAATCCCCTAATGAAAATACTGACGATACTGTTATCAAGTTTTGTAAAGAAAAAATGAATATAGACGTTACAAAGGAGATGATCGACTGCAGTCACAGGTTGGGTAAAGAAGAAAATCATTCCAAACCACTCCTGGTGAAATTTGTAAGCAGAAATATAAAACAACAAATCTACAATAACAAACGGAAGCTAAAAGGATCCTCGCTAGTTGTCAAGGAGGATCTCACAAAGAAGAATGTTCAGCTTATGAAGCATGTACAAGACAAATTTAAAACGGTATGGACAAATAACTGTACTATCTTTACTAAAGTGAACAATAAGATTTACAAAATTAACGATTTTTCTGACTTAAATAATATTAATTCAAATAAATAACTGCATGAGCCAACCTCGCATTTTTATACGATTATTTCTTGCATTTCGGTTTAAAGAGATAGAAAATACTTTTTGTAGAGTCAAATTCTCTGATTTTCTTGTGTGCATTTTATTTACTTGTTTTTTTTTTTCTCTTTAGTAGCTGCATATTTTTGCGAAACTGCATACAATATATATACTCTCATGTTTATGGATATATTATAATTTACATTACTATTTGCAATGTTTCTTCTTTTTTGCTTTAATTGTCAGTGACATTTTTATTGTTCTGAGTTTTACACCTTAATTAGCATTAAGGTATTTTGATATTAATAGTAATTTTAATGTCACGGTATTTTTAGTATTAAGTATAGTATTTACAATATTTTTTTTGTTTTGTTATTGTAGCCTTGATTAGTATCTATTATACTTGCTTCATATATTATACTTCCCCTAAATGATTAAACTAGCGCACATTAACATTCGCTCACTTACAGCTCACTTCGCCGACCTAGTGGAACATATGAATATCTTTCATTATGATATCCTGGCGATTGGCGAGACTTGGTTGACGTCTAATATTATATCAACAGTCGTAAGCGTGAAAGGGTATAATCTTTTGCGTTGTGATCGAGGTGCACGCGGTGGCGGAGTTGGATTCTATGTTAAAGATACTATTTCTTACCGCGTCTTGCAGTCATCCGATAATATAGAACAATTGTGGATATCAATAGGCAAGGGAGACAATACTACTATTCTAGGAGTTACATATAGACCACCCACCATGCCAATTAATATTTTTTTAGATGAATTAGACACTTCTTTTTCAAATTTTTTACCAATGTGTAACATGTTGATTTGCACGGGTGATCTAAATGTCGATTTATTGAAGATAGACTCGCTGCCTACAATACATTTCATGGAAACTTTAGAAACTCTGGGGTTTCAGCAAATTATCACTGAACCCACACGCGTTACGAAGTCTTCGGTTTCACTCATAGATCTAATAATAGTGTCCGACATATCATTTATTCAAGCAGCTGGGGTACGCGATGTAGAATTTTCCGATCATGACGTGATCCACTGCAATATTAGCAATACCGTGAAAACAAAAACTCATAGGTCGATTACTTATCGGCAATTACAAACCATTGATTCTGCTGTATTTCAGCAACATTTGGTAGGTCTCCATCTAGAGGACATTCTATACGTCTCTGACATAAATGCTAAAGTTACAATACTCACCACTCGCGTCATCGAATTATTTAATTTACTTGCACCGGTAAAAACTGTTACTCCTCGGGCACCAAGAACTCCTTGGATTACCAATGTAATAAAAACAATGATATCACTGAGAGACAAGGCCAAGGCAAAATTTTTAAAAACTAGAATCGAGAGTAATTGGGACTACTACAAAGAATTAAGAAATCTTACTAAACAAGCTATTATCCGCGAGAAAAAAGCATACTTTCGGACACTAGATAGATCTAAAAACCCAAATTGTATTTGGAATGAGCTAAAGTCCCTCAACATCTCTAACAAAAATTCGATGGATTTGCCTTGCCAACTGCGGAACACTGAAAACATTAACAATCATTTTATTAATACGGTACCCGTGTCAACAACACATAATCGGAATCTTCTAGAACATTACCGAACACACACGAAAAATAATATTAGTAACGACTTCTTATTTTCGCTAATTGATGAAGAACAGGTTTCTGAAGCATTGGACAGTATCTCTTCCACTGCTTGCGGGCATGATGATCTATCTCTAGTAATGATCAAATATTGCACGCCATTCATCCTTAAATATATTGCTCACATCATAAACTCGTGCATACTAGAAAATGTATTCCCAGATTCCTGGAAACAAGCGTTAATAATTCCGTTACCAAAAAAGTCATCCCCTCAATCATTTTCCGATCTGAGGCCAATTAGCTTACTTCCTGTACTATCAAAAGTCTTTGAAAAGATTCTCAATTCACAATTAGTTGCACACTTGAATATTTTTAGTATACTCCTTCATTTCAGTCTGGTTTTCGTTTCGGGCACAGTTGTGAGTCGGCTCTCTTAAAAATTAGTGATGACATTTTGAGTGGAAGTGACAAAGGGCTTGCTACTGTGCTAGTATTACTTGACTTTACAAAAGCTTTCGACACAGTTGATCACGAACTATTAGGTACTATTTTTCATTACGTTGGTTTGGGAAGTAACGCTGTTAAATTACTAACTAGTTTTCTCCACAATAGATCGCAATCAGTAAAGTTAGGAGATGACGTGTCCGCGAAAATTTATTTGCGCTCGGGTGTTCCGCAAGGTTCAATTCTTGCACCGCTCTTTTTCGCAATATATACCTGTGCGCTATTTGATTCTGTGCGATCGTGCAATGTGCATATGTATGCAGACGACACACAGTTATATTATTCCTTTCCCAGGGATGCCTGTGCACTATCTATGTATAATATTCAACGTGATCTTGACACTGTGTTTCATGTTTGTTCCCAACATAATCTTCACATTAACTCCGCAAAATCTGCAGTTTTATTTTTCGGCAATCAGCATATAAGGGAGCACTTGAGCTCTATCTGTTCCTTGCATATAGGAGGAAATTTTCTGCCAATCGTATCACAAGCAAGAAGCCTTGGTATCATCATGGATTCTACATTTCGGTTTAGGAAACAAATATCAAATTACATTCAGCGAGCCTACTGTAATCTAAAGATCCTTTATCAACACAAATCGTATTTATCACGTAGCGTGAAATTACTGTTATGTAACAGTTTGGTATTGTCTCCCTTTATGTATTGTTCGACCGTGTATGGCTCGTGCATAGATGCCAGGGATCAAAGGAGAATCCAAAAAGTACAGAACTCCTGTTTACGTTTTGCGTTTAATATAAGAAAGTATGACCACATATCACATACCTTACAGCTTTGTAAATGGCTAAATATGCAAAATAGGATTCTTCTTAGAGCTTCCTGTATGTATCATACTATTATCACAACCAAAATTCCGTGTTACCTCTATCAAAAAATATCGTTTCGTACAGATGTTCATAATATTAATATCAGATCTCGAGGGTTAATTACGCCACCAAAACACAAAACTTCTCTGTACGAACGTTCGTTTTCGTATAACGCATACAAAATTTACAATGCTGTTCCAGATGCATTTAAAAAAATGTCGTCAGCCAAGTTTAAAAAATCGTTCCGCCAATACATATATATGAAGCAAACTATTGGAGAAACTCTTTTCTGATTTCATAATTAATATATTTGATATACTGGTTTACAATATAGCTTTATGGTTTTTCTATATTAATATTCATGCTTTTATAGAAGTGTTATGCATGCTCTATTCATCTATTAATCTAGATCACTCACAGAATTTAGAGTAGGGTTAGGTTAGGCATAGTTGTCTTTAACTAGTTGTTTAGGTATACAAGGTTAAGTGGAAGAATGGTGCTGAATTGTTTTCCGCGCTAAACTTTACCTTGGGATTTTCTTTTTTTTTTCCGTTTTTGGGTTATTGTGATGAAGTATTATGTTAAAAAAAATTGTAACGAACGAAAAAAGAAATAAATTATTATTATTATTATTATTATTATTATTATTCATCTACTCTATATTTCGTTATGATTCATAACTTCTTCGGAAGTGTGCTATTTTATTATACATATACATATATGCAGATATAAACTGAAGCGTATTTTATACATAAATATGTAAAGCCGTATACCTGAGACATACAGTTGACCCAACAAATAGTAAATCAGCGATTAAATCGCTATCGGCACCCCGCAAAATAGGTGATTCATTTCTTTTGTCAGAGATAGTACCTACGTACACTCGGTATGACTTAGTCTTCGAACGATTTTAGTGAGTTACCTTATTAAAATCGTTCGAAGACTAAGTCGTACCGACTGTACCTACATATGTATGTATAAAATTTCAATGCGATACCTTAACTCGATTTGATTTGCATCTGTGTTGAAAACTTCAGTGTTATAATCACACAGAAATATTTATTACTTATTTATTTCTCCCATTATTGGCCTGTTTGATTTCTCCTGATCGGAAACAAGCTCTCTTTTCAACATTTGTACTTCTCAATTAACAAGGTCGCCGTTGTTATTGAATTTTATCTAATCATTATGCAATAATAACCAGCTATTATGTTTACACTTCTATGCCAGTTTGTCTGATAGGAATTACTAATTTGCAGAAATTATTTCACTTTTTGAACTGCTGGAAGGATCATACTTAGATTCGTAATTTTACAACCACTAAACCTCCTAATAGCAGAACAACTTGTAGGTCAACGAAAAAAGGCTGATAAGTGCTGACTAATGCCATTCATGCAAGCGAAAACCGATGGGTAAAATTTAAAGTGGATAGTTCCTGTGTATGTAATCAACGTCTTTACCAACATAAAGGCACGTATAACTCAATTTGTTAAAGGATTAGATTGAGAATATTGCATTGCTTACTTCAATTGACGCGTTTGATCTGCAGGATAAATAAAAAGTATTCCTACTAGGTATCTTAAAAACCCAATCCCTGTAGCGAGATATCATGATGTATAGTTATTTGTCATCCTATATTTTTTCCGCACTGAATTATATTTATATATCAATTGAATATCATCTAGCACCTTTTCCTTGCCATTGCATAAAAAGGCAAGAAGTGTTCGAATATACTTCACTTCAGTCGCCCACCCCAATACTTAACTGCCGCCGACGGCAATTAAGATAAGCGCGCCTTCACCTTTCCGATAACAGATAGGAAAATCTTCAAACATTGCCGGGAACCTTCCACGACGTGCGTCCGACGCGCGATAATAAGAATTCAACGAGCTCAGCATCCTTTTAGGTTTCTTTTTTGTGCCTTTTGAACACGTCAGGTAAATTCCGACGGTCGCAGTGTTTCCTCCACCTTTTTATCACTTTCCCACAAGAAAAGAGACGAAATTCAAAACAGTTGTATACTTACAGAGATGTTTACGTTTTATGTCACAATAAAATTTTAATACGCATACCTTTTTAGTCGCTTTTTGGGGTCATATTGCGAGGTATGTTTATGCATTTGAGTATGTGATTAGCGGCAATATCAAGGCTGGGGTGTTACTTTTTATTCAGCGCCATTACGTATAAAATCGTTTTTTTGCGTAATAAAACGCAAATGAAAGTATTGTCACCGGTGCAAAACCGAAATAAAGGTTTGCAAAGTTCTTAGAATAAAAATGTTGAAGTCTGTTTGCATTATGTATTTATTACCTATAGAGAATCTAATACAGTAGTATATATAACGTCGAGAAATGCCAGAATATAAAAACCAAAAAAATGCCTATGGTCCGCTTCTAACGCTTGATCTATTTTCATTGCATTCATTCGTAGGGTGAATTCCAACAATATACCATCAGCGTCTACTATAGGCATTTTGTGATCTTTAGACTATGTTTGCATGCAATGCACACATATTTTACAAGGCCATTGATCACTGGAAGTCGTACTCATAATTTCTGGCCGTTGTCCGAAGGTACTCACATTGTCCGAAGTCATATATATCATAAAGTCATACCTATTAGATCATAAAAACAAAATACTCTAACTATTATTGTGGCTTAGTGGCCTTATATGCAACGAGCAAATACAATACTGAACTCATTATTCTACAATATTCGTAATCAGATACTTTAATTAATTTTTGGTGACTAATTCATACTGCAAATACTCATACATATGAAACAAAATTTGCATGTCCATGCAAAAACGTGAAGAATCCAACGAGTCCAGTGCAGTTATTTGGAGAAAGCGTAGATGTAAGGCCGATAAACAATAATAATAAAAAGTTTTAAACGTGTAACAACTAACAACTGATAAACGATATTATAAGGCAGGTACGACCGGCATACGGTTTTTTGTGATCCAGGTAACAAATAATACACATCTTAAATTAAAGCCACACTCACTTTCACTCTTGGAAGTACTTTATAAATCGAACTTCATGTTGCATTACTTTTTGTATTATATATAAAAAAGGAGTTTGATATTTTCGTGTTTATTCCTAGGAATAGTTTTTGAAGAAGTTGACAAAAATCCACAAGCTATAGACCCACAAAAAAAGATCTATTATATCTATTCGTAAATTTATTATTTAGTCTCTGAAGAAGTAAATAATAAATTTACGAAAGCTTAGATTGTAAATAGGATTATTTTATTTTCAACGGCTGCCATTCCATGATCTCTCCCCCCTTTTTTTGGATCTTAGCGTTGTACAGGCAATACTTCCACTCAAAATCTATTATATTGTTACCGACCAAAAGCCTGAAAGTTGCTACTACATTATCAATGAGTATTCAATAATGGCTTTCTTTAAATAGAAACCAAGTAATTAATTAAAATTAATTCTATAAGTTGACAGTAAAACGAGTAGATATAGTGCCTGATTAAAACCGTTTATTTAGTGATCGCACTGTACACCGGTTGAAAGGTTTTATTTGCATAAAAAATCCCGTTTCTTAAAGTCGCATTCGAATTTCTCTATACTCCTTACTTGAAAGTATCATCCCTCGTCAATTTCAATTACGTTTCAATACAAGGTGTGTCATGTCAAATAATTCCTTTTATTGTAAAACTTGTCTGGATAAATCAAATAAATCAAAAAAGAAATAAGAAAGAAAAAGAAATATCATTTTAAAAATAATAAGCAATAAATTTAACAAACGCCAGTAATAACAGTAATCTATTGTACAGAAACAGCGGATATTCCCTAGGAGAATGTGTATACAAAAAAAATAGAACGAAAATATAAGAAACGTCATAATAGAAGAAAAGAAGGCAAAGAAAAGAAATAGGTAGATATGAGTTTTATCGCTCGATTCGTATGCGAGGCTGTCATATTTTGAAAGTATTTTTGCTTTTCTTATAAAAGATTATTAAAAAGTACACAGAATTATTGAATTTTTTATCTGTAAGAAAATCTTAAATCTGAATAAACAAATTTTAGCGTATTATGATCGATAAAACTTCAACTATGTTACAAGAATAATAATAATAATACTAAAAAACGTTGATATAACACAATAGTGGTAACCTAAAAATAAAACTAGGAGCAGTTGTTATATGCAAAGCAATCAAGTGGTGTTCTGGGCCGTTACTGACTATTATTAAATACGATTCTGAATGAGTTCCTCAAATAGCACACTTGAACACGTTTTACTTGAAAAGTTATGCAGTAATATTAAGACAGCTAGAGTCTTTGGATGCAGATGTGGAAAAACTAAAGGAAAACAAAAACGAAACGAGAAAAAGATATACCTACTTCTAAAAGAGAAAGACAGCAACATTAAAGTGTTTGCTATGTTGCTTTAATAACTTTATGTCCATGCTTGTTTCTACATTTTAGTATGAGACTGAAGATATGTATCTCGGGCAATTTACGTAGCCAATCTACGAAGATGGATGTCGGACAAAATATGTATGTATGTACGTTGCCGATCCATACGTGGCATCTGCCTTTGAAGATTAACCATCTATGAATTAATAAATTCGACTACCGTTGTGCTATATAGACATATACCGTTAGTTGCGTTTTGTTGCATTAGTAGCCGTAACATTCTCGCCAAAGTACATTGTAAGTTCACTACACTTGACATATAGTAGAATACTATGTATATTTATCCGCCTTAAGGATATGCCATTTATGTACAGTGAGTAACTTTAATATTCGGTTTCTGTAATATGTATATATATAATTTAATTTCTGTATTTGAGTAAAAATTCAATTTTTTTCTTTCCAATGATAATAATAAACAAACTCAAACACGACAAAATTTCCGATATTGGCATTACTTTAACTTTCGGTTTCTATAAGAAGGATATGTATGTTTGTATGTATCAGTTCTATACTACATTAAATAAAAATTATGACAAAACTAAGGCAATTTTTTTGTTTTGTCTCTTGGTCTAAACGATTTGGCATATTAGATATCTTTTTTTTTTGTATAATCTGAACTATTTTTGTTCCATTTCTCTTGTAATCTCTTTTTGAATACTTTAATTGACAAATTGATTATACAACGTATTTGGCGATCAAATTGCTCTCATAAATATTTTTCCATGGGGTTTAAATCTGGCGACTGGGGTGGAGTTTCTGTAACCTGTGGACAATTATATAATATCCATTGGCGGATAACGTATGCTGAATATTTTGGATCATTATCTTTATTAAATTTAAACGTGGGTAATAGTCCTAATTTCCCTGCGCTTTATCCTATATGTTGCCTTAAAATATATAAATACTTTACGTTATTAAAGTTACCGTCTATAAAGACTAAATTTCCAACTGCAACAGCCGATATGCAATGTTTAAATTTTAATATTTCCGTTGCTATTCAAGCTATCCGAGTAATCTTGGACAAGTTTGAAAGGGAATTGTGTGGGCTTTAAACAGCATTTGTATGCTGTATCCATTAGTTTCAAACTGATAAACTAGAGGTCACTTTCTCAAGCGGTAATTTATTTACTCGGATAGGTTGAATAGTAACGGAAATATTAAACTTTAAACATTGACAATAAGATGGTCTTTTCCCTCCCTTATTACGACAGATACGAAAAAATGTCACGAAACAAATTAGCTGGTGTTAAATGGGCTTTCAGTTAATGATATCAAAGTTACAGCTTATTCTGCGATTTTCTGATATGCCACATTTATTATCAATATTTTTTCCCGCAGAACTTAGAACACATACTTTCCGAGATACAGCCGATTACCTCTCTTAGTGGCCCACCCTGTACTTTGGTTCTATTTACTATTTTAGCAATTTGTTTATAATTTGACCCCTCTTTATAATGGTGTACCTATTGCTAGTTTTCTCAGTTATACTGTTGTGTTTTTCCTTTGCGTGGCATTATTCTTTAAAATTCAATTTTCATAACTCTCTGTATCCTAATCAAAGTAATTCACTGCAAATACTGACTGATATATTCCACAAGACAAAAAAACTGCCTAAAATACTGTTCTTTATCAAAACTGAATATTAGAGTTACGACCTTACCGAGGAATTACACGGTTTTTTAGATTGTTCGTTCTTTTTTGGACAAAACAACATTACATTTCTTTATTAGGCAGTATTATGGTTATCCTTTGAAAGAAAGAAAGTTTTTTATAAATATAAGAATTACATGATAAATTACAGAAACCGAATATTAAAGTTACCCAGTGTACATAAAGCCTCACATATTGACCGTTGCTAAGTTTTAATTGTAAATTATCAGTCATTTCGTATATGCAACCTGAAATATTCATGCCTATTAGTAAATTGTGTTTACATTTGAACTAATTTGCTTCGTCTGTATATACCTAAATATTTTCAATAGTACCTTAATAACCACATTCATTATTATTTGAATATGTAAATTTCCATTATAAATTCCGTTACCAGCTTGATATTTTGTATATATGTATTTTGGTGCCTGTGCTTAAGTACATACACTATTAATTCCTGTAGATAGTTTGAATTACTATTTCTTCTGAAAATACTTTATTTCTGTGTGTATTTCTGAATTGTAAATATTACGTAAAACTTTTTTGACTATTAGCTGTCTGTTTTATTTCGAGATAAGTTCGCATATTCTTCGCAATTGGCCTTAAACTTAGCTTAATTGATTGTAAGAAGCAACAATTTTGATTAAGACTAAAGAGTAGTTTGTGGTATTGTATAGATACCTATTTATTAATAAATTTTGCAAGTTATACAGTAAATACTAACCACAGAATTAAAAGTTTAAATAATCCCATAAAAAGATCTAACACGGTAAATATCTGCTGATCCTAGCAAGCCACTCCACCATCTCCCTTTTGTCAGTTCACCTTGTAAGAAGGCTATCTTAAAAAAAATAACACTTAGCGATAATTAGTCGAAGTCTGTATCACGGGCATTTCGTTCAAATTTTACATTTTGGGTAAGATGTGCGCACTATCTCTGATTCATATGGAGTACTAAATATTGTATTGTTGCCAAATCTTTGTAAGCTTTGTATCTAAAGGGATTATAATCAAACATCAAAGAAGGTTTTAATATGAAGAATGAGAAAGTTTTAGCGTTATTGTGACAAAAACATTTTCACCCTCCCTTCTAATGATAGAAAACAGGTCTGGTTAAATTCTATTCAAAGTTCTAAGGTATGCAGATTTGGGCTCCAATCGTAGACTTGTTGTGTTACTTCTAAATCAGAATACTTAAAATTGTAGTATGAAAGCCTTGAAAAAATTGAGCACAGTCAATTTGAAAGTTACGTAAGTTTAAGTAACACACCGTACTTAGGGTCATCTTTATAGTCCGTGCTTGAGGTTGTGTCGATGCTTGAGCACGCGATTTTGACGTAAATGTCATTACAAATCTGTCAAAATCGCGTGCTCAAGCATCGACACAACCTCAAGCACGGACTATAAATATGACCCTTAAACTTACCTACAGTACTGTCAGATGAAATCACTAGCAGTGAAAGTGGGTTGGATTCATACTCTTTGTTCTACTTTGTTGTGCAATAAACTGAACACTTCCGAACAAGATCATTCATTAATCGAAATGACAGAGAATCTGCTTGGTGTATTATGTCAGTGCTGTGGTCTTAATACGAATCCAAGTTGTCATCAATTTTTTGGCAATTTTAAAACTTGTATTTTAAATAATTTTGTGTCTTCTCATTCTATCGGATTCAATTGTGAGCAAAATAGTGCGCATATCTTAACTAATCTACAATCATTTATGACTTCTATTGAACCTGAAAGTGATAAAAATAGTACGTTGATTTTTTTATTTTAATGTGGTGGGTGCTTAGTTGCAGTGACTCCGTAAACTGTATCGCTTGTCTGGCTATCACTGCAACTCTCGCGGTGTAGTTTTTGTGTGTGTCTGTTGTGTTCAATTCGCTTTGTGACAGCATCATATCGCCTTTTATGATGCCGGGCTGTTAATCACTTTGCTCCCAACAGCGAATGGCAAGTCGATCCGGGATTAAACTCTCTGAAAAAATGTCACCGTCCCTCCAGGGA
Organism: Holotrichia oblita; assembly: GCA_023690525.1. NCBI lineage: Eukaryota > Metazoa > Arthropoda > Insecta > Coleoptera > Scarabaeidae > Holotrichia > Holotrichia oblita. Next base: position 28,706,906 of record CM043021.1, read on the forward strand.
ATTGAACCCCGGCGCCTATCATCCTCTCACAACAATAGTCAGCCGCCTAACCACTGCGGCCATCGACCCGTTTAAATAAGAAGGATAAGAATGAATTAGAAGATTCTTCTCTAAATGTTCCAATTAATGATGAAAATGATTTAAATTATCAAGTTGTATGTGGATTCTTTCTAAGAAAGCTTAATTTACCTGACTGTGAGGTTTGTAAATCTTCTTTATTTTCTGCTAATGTAGAACTCCATACAATGTTTAAGAAATTTTGTGATCCAAATAGTTTTCTTTATTCCACTCTTAGTTTGGTATTATATATTAATAACATTTACGATATGATGACTGTGTTGTTGAAATCATTTGGTCATGTAAATTCTATTCGGAAAAAAATGTTAGTAACTTTGCGAAAGGTTGGTTTTCATGATATACTTGTGTTAACAGCGATCAACCTTTAGTTCAAGAACAATTGTTAAATATATCTACAAGTTTAATTATCAGGAAGTTTTATGGTGACATTTGTCGGTCTTCTAATGATAGATCCCAGAATCGAAACTCGAGAAAGGTTAGGCAGTTTAAGCATGTCTAAGACACAAATTAAGTTATTGAATTAATTTTTGTTTATATGCACGTAAATGCGTGTCTGTGATTTCTATATTTATAGATATATCGCACTGATGAGATCAAATAAGATTGAAACACGTATTTAGAGCATATTTAGAACCAAAAGAAAATATTACAGTGGAATGAGTCACTCTTACATGATATGCTCCTTGATCTGTAACCATAGTTCGCGCTTGACAACTCTGTTAAACCTTATATACAGGTTAGCCGGGCAGTTATCTAGGAATACGTACCGATCCAATGAGTACGAGTGAATAGAGCGTATATATATACCGGTTGATATAGCACATAGGATAAATAACGGCAGGAAGGGGCAAGAGGTATGAAAATTCGCTAAGAAATGGGGTCGCGTATGAGTCTATCACAGCGCTGTAGACTAGACGAGACTAGACTGTGCGAATTATTAGCGAATTTTAGTACCCCTTGCCCCTTCCCACCGTTATTTATCCTATATCTCAAATCAACCAGTATGTATGTGTTAATATTAAACAGACGAGTGCGGCGATTCCTTGAGCGCGTGACTAGCAACAGCGCAAGTGATCGTTTTATCGCCGCACTCGTCTGTTTAATATTCACACATATGTACGCTCTATTTACTCGTACTCATTGGGTCGCTACCTATTCCTAGATAATTGCTCGGACAATCTATATAGATATAATTAACATGTACCGAAAGGTTTAATAGAGCGGTTAAATCGCGTACTGTGGATACAGTCATCATTTCTCGTACTTTTCTTAACGTTGTAAATCCATAAGTCTATAGTAGGACTATCTTCCTATAAACTGTGGTGTCGAGAATTCACTGGTTTGCAGTTCGTATATAACAAGAGAAACATTCGTTGTCAGTAACAAGGGGTATGTTTGTGGTGTTACCGCTTTTACATGAGTCTAATCAAAGAGGTCAGGTGCATCATAAATTGAAATTTTAAGAGATTTATAAATTATTCGATCGAGAGTTTGTAAAATGACACTTATATAAGAATGAAATGTTACTAACATGACACTTTTGGGTTTAGCATATGATATCGCATGTAGTTAAACATGGGATTCGTAGTTGCCCATGAATATCACTAGATTTTTGTTTGCACAGTTTACAGGAGCAGCAAAATATATAAAAATATCAGAATATATAAGCTCGTCGATTCAGTCAGCCTTACTTACAGCGCCAATTGTCCCAGGTGAAGCTCCGTTAAACATCTGAGATTTGAAGTTTGTTCTGGGATAAATCATGAATGATGATATAGCATTCCCTACACCATTTAGCAACAACATTTTTTAGCAGCAAGCGCTAACACGAGAATACCTAACTCCTATGGAATTACTATTCCCACTTATTTTAAACACTTATGGGGAATGTAGTCAACTCAGTTTCATCCAAATTGTGTATTTTTCTGAGGTTAATGAATCTCCAAATCTTTTGTAGACCGAAACGACGCTATCAAAATATTTCGTGTCTGTATTACTGTTAAAACTCGTTGATCTCTCTAAACTCACAGTTCAGCATTTCCTTATCCTAATGTTGGGCCACCGTATTCCGAATCCTTTCAGTCAGTCCTCGCCTACTTCCTTTTCGTTCAAGAAATATTGAGCTTTTAGTTCATTTTTTGTAGTTAGTCCATAATCCAACAATTTATACTAGTTTTTGTGAGGCCTCGTTAAATTTTACTGACCATGATTAAGTAATCTTTTAACTATTTTCAATTTCTTTCGCAAAAACTTGATTTACACTATGTTTACGTTAGTATTCACCTTTCGCAGCACTATCTTTAATAAAAACTAAAATTAGTAATAAGAATTATATCAGCAAAACGTATTAATTACCAACCTACTTAGTATTCCTTTCTACCGTATTAACTTTGAAATGGATTAAAGCACCCAACAGTTTACTGAATTTAATTTAGTAAGCTCCCATTCATTCTGTTACTTTGTCGTTATAAAATATCGGTGTTACGTACCGTACGAATTTAAACTTATCATAATTTCAAATTTATTTAGGACTTCATTCTATGTAATTTTATTTTCATTTACTTAACAATAACGGCGGTCTCGGCAGATTTACCCTTTCCATGTGGCATGCAAGTTTACTTGTTACTCACTTTTATTTTGATTAGACAGTTCCGTCATAACAATTAACAAGTATGGTCCTCGACTATGCATCAACCAACATTACTATAGTTTAACGATTCTTTTTTGTGCAGCCAAAGTATTTAAGTATAGTGTTTTGTTTTTCCTTACTGCAACGGACTAATTTTATCGCTCTAAGGTGCACGCGAGCTATCCAAACACATTAACTGTCGCCGAGCAAATTATCAGCTGAAACCTATACGGCCTTACAACCCGTGGGTGGCGAATCGCGGCTTATTGTTAGTGACCGAGTTAGGTGCAATAATTGAATAACCACCGACCCGTAGCTAAACCCCCTATAATCGATAAGTAGGAAACTGCTGCACAAATGTAGCAGAATTTTGTTAGTTGATATTCTTATTCTTTATACTTTAAATTTGATTTCCTAAATAAATACTGCCCTTCCTGTTTTATTAACGAAATGGAATATTTCTATAATACTGTACAAATCCATACTGAAATACTTTCCCTATCCTTTAATCTCTTTTTGCATGTACACATAAATATCTAAATTAATCCATATAAATACTGAACACTGTGCGATAAAATATGCAAACCGCAACCAATAGTAAACAATTGTTACTACAATATTTATTAGTGTAAGTACAGATACTGTTCGACAACAGTTTAAACAACGTGCGAAAAAATGGAATTTAATCAGTATTTAATCAAATAAATATCACCACATATCTTTGCCGAATTTTAACGTTTTTATTATAAAATTGTTCTGAATTATCGCGTGTCAATTGTTATGCATATGCTTGAATACTTGTGTTATGGAAATAATAAAATTTTTTATAACCACATATACCCATTTTATGAAATCCTAATTAATTCGTATTGAATTTGTATAAAAATAACTGAAGGCGCTTTAATTACACAAATACACAAATTTTACGCAAAAGCCAATTCTACTTAGATGGCACGCAAATCTATGTACTATAGCAGACAAAAGAACTGAATCACCTATTTTGCGGGGTGGTGATAGCGATTTAATCTCTGATTTACTATTTGTTTGGTCAACTGTATGTCTCAGGTATACGGCTACATATTTATCTATAAAATACGCTACAGTTTATATCTGCATATACAGTTGCGGCCAAATGTTATAGGCACCCCTATTAAATTGATCTTCTAAATTACCATTAGTAATTTCTAAGAAAATAGTCTTGAAGATTTATGTATTATCTACTAACAATTATGCACAAAACCATGACATGTATTTTATTTTAATTGGAGTTGATCAGTTTTAATGCAACGCTAAAATATGTAACCTGCTCTGTATATATTGAAATATATACATATACTTTTAAGCCTTAACGTATCACTTACAACCCTCTTGCATTTGCACACGAAGTCAAATATAATACTATGAAAAAACAATAGAAGCAATTTAATTTGAAAAATGATTATTTATCTACTTAAGTGGGTTGTCTACCAGCTGATTATTTTACAGCGGTGCCATATCTACATAATTCTATAAATCGTTTGCTTGATTTTATTTCGATATAATTTGAAAATTAGGCTTCATACACATATTTCTACAAATATTTTATATTATTTTATATATATTTTATATAACCAAATAATTTAACGCTCGATGTATATAAACTAGGAGAAGAAAACGCCAAAAAATTGAGCAGGATAGGTTGCTTTAATACATTTTGTTTTTTATTGCGACGTTTCGGTGCAAACCCGCACCTTTTTCTAGCTACAAAGATATTAAAACCTAAATTAATGAACATTAATGACGAGATACAACAAAGAAAAACAATGTAATTGTATAAAAATTTTTTTAAAAATATTTTAGAAAAAGTTTAGGTTAAAAAGTGGGTACATAGCAATCAACAAATTTAATCAGAAACCATGTCAAATAACTTAAGCAGTCCAATTGTTTGATAATATATTAATGACATCTCTTCAAAAAATACCAAATGACGAGATTATTAAACAATTATAAAATTATTGCAACAAATGTCTTGTTCTAGGAGAGTCGTAACTGGACCAGTGCTAGCACACTTTTGAAAATATGTGCACGTGTGACAGAAATGTGAGGTGCTTAAGCAGGGTTAACATAGTGATGGTAAACGAACAAACGCGAAACATTCCTAAACACAGAGCGTCAACCACCTTGTAGAAGTAAATTGTATATATAACTAATATTATTGACATAATATTTAAAATTACATGTGTTATTCATTTTTATATGTAGCATTTCAGAAATTAACCGTTTCCTCATATTGTGTTCAACATCTAGTATTTGAGTTTCATTAAATTTAAACTTGTGTCCAGTGTCACACACAAGTTTAAATTCAATGAAAATAAAAAAAAAAAATTTAAATTTTTTATACAATTACATTGTTTCTCTTTGTTGTATCTCGTCATTAATGTTCATTAATTTAGGTTTTAATATCTTTGTAGCTAGAAAAAGGTGCGGGTTTGCACCGAAAGGTCGCAATAAAAAACAAAATGTATTAAAGCAACCTATCCTGCTCAATTTTTTGGCGTTTTCTTCTCCTACTTTATATTTTATATATATTTTATATATTTTTTATATATATTTTCTATTATTATATACCATTTTGTCCATTGATATTCTATATTAACTTCACAATCTCTATTCCCGTTTACCTTGATAGGGGAATAGAGATTATTCAATTAACTTTTAGATTTAATTATTGAAATTTGCTATGAACATTCAATATACGTCTACACATGCGTGTGTCAAGCCCAATTTTAAAATACGTTTTAAATAAATTATAAAAACATTTTATTATGAAAAAATTTAACTGTGGCAACATCGCCAACTGTCAAACGGTAGTCGGGACTCTTAATAATTCAAAAACATATTTTCTATCTATTGTGTTTTGTATGTTGTAGTTAAACCTAGAATAGTAATGATATACTGCAAATAAGTATACAGGATGACTGGTAATGAAACGGTCATACTTTACAGCGTGTTAGTAAAGATCATTTGCAATAGCTATAGCCCAATTTGCCTTAACCAAAAGTCGCCCGTTTTCGAGATATTGTGTTTTTTTTCGAAGTTCACTAATTACTCTCACAACACATTATTTATCGGTGACACTTACGTTAAATACTTGGAAAAAATTAAAAGAAGAAAAAATTAAAACTTCCGCTTTTGATGAAACTGTAGACACAACCGCTGCCTTTGTGACTATTTATTTAGCGATTGTATCTACAGTTTCATCAAAAGCGGAAGTTTTATTTTTTTTAATTTTCCAAGTATGTATTTAACTTAATTGTCGCCGATAAATAATGTTTGTTGAGATGTCCTATAGACAAACTGAAACATTGAGAAAAAGTTCCATTATTTTCATAAATTCTTGGTTTGAGTGAGAGTACTTAATGAACTTCGAAAAAAAAAAACAAAAAAAAAACAATATCTCGAAAACTGGTGACTTTTGAATAAGGCAAATTAAGCTATATCTATTGGAAATGATTTTTACTAACACGCTGTAAAGGATGACCGTTTCATTACCAGTTTCTCTGTATATTTTAAAACAACAGATGGGCCGTAGGGTAGAAATTAAACCAAACAATTCCAGAATATAATAATTTTTAGAATATTTTATTTCAAACACACAGTATCAAGTCAAATCATAAAATTTTACAAAATTAACAATTAACAATAAAGATTAACTAACACAAAAAAATTCTACTTAACATAACATTTCAGGAAAATGTTGAAGATTATAATGCGATAATACATTAATACTTCGAAAGAATCATCATTTTCTATAGCCACATCTATAATCATTTGTAATCACTCTAGTAATCTGTCAATCGCTCAGATAAACGAATATATGCATACAACATACTAATTGTAAAATAAAAGTATTTAATTATTTGTATTAGCAAATCCGTAACTACATTAGAAACTCTTTCTAAGAAGTAAATATCCATCTATTAGTATAATTAAGGATGGAAAGTAGTGCTCTAATTCTGTAAAAATTTTTTTTTCTTAAAGTAGTATTTTATATATCGCAAATATATTAAATACAACTATTTCTTTATATGTGTATACGAGGACTAACACATATATTGAAATATAAATATAAATATTACAGCGGACACTGTTATAATGCTATTTGTAGGTGTATTTATAAATGCTACTGCGGAAGATATTATTACCTAATGTCTTTATACATATGTCTAAAATATTTTACAGCATACAACCGCTGGCACTTTACAGTTGACCAAGTTGTTTGTCTGTTATATTTCGCTACCGGATTTAGTTCCGAGGAAATTTTATGGCTTTTCGATTCAATTCATTTGTCTCTTATAGTACATATGTACATAGGTTTGTAAAAGGACTGACTTTTTGACAAGCAATTTTGAAATTGGAATTAAAAACATTAGGTATATTGCAGCCAATGTGGTTAAAAGCTGGCTGAATCTAGATGGAAGGCGGATCAAATCTTCACTCTATAATACGTGATGCTTTTGATATCGGGCCGTGTGTCATGTTCGTAAAAATAGTATTAACCAAATCCACTTCAAAATATTACACCAAATCTTCAATTGCAGCCCATGATAGCATATTAATTAAAATCTGTTAGTCGTTGATTGACAAATTCATAGAATTAAAAGACGTTGTTTTATTAGCTCGTAACCTCTTATTAGGATTTAAAATAATACATGGGTTAGCTGCCGTTTGATTTCCTTGTTTTATTTTTTATTATAATATAGTCCTTAAAAGATGCCGTCAGTAAAAATCATACGAATTTCTTTTACTATATGTACCTACATACATTCTAAAAAAATTATGCGCAGCTGTGCGAGGTCTTTCCATACCTATTTGTTATTATTGACTAACGTTGCAGGTTTACATATGCTTTGTATTATTTTACGTTGTAACATAAAATATTCTGTTGTAAAAATTTTTACATCAATTTTGTAACTATTATAGCATGTGTATCAAAAGCCGTTGGTATTTATGTGGAAATAATTGCGTAGACTTTTGTGCTAAACTCGGTGGTTTCATGTTCAACTACCAAACATTATTCAGATAATAGAGAAGGATACATGGATATGTTCTAGGTTCCAATTCAAATGTCTGAAATGTGCAGCTGATGTAAATTTTAATGTATATGATGAGCGTATTGGATTAACAAACACTTTACTTTGATCGTATTAACGCCTACACTATATATTATTAAACAGCTCCTAAATTTATGTACGCATTTGGAAATTTACTCTTGCAAACATCATATGAAACATTAATATGTATATTGCTTTGATATAGACATCAAGTTAGCTATTAATAACCTACAAGTATGTATTAATGAGGAGATAATAATAATATACCTACTGTAATTTACATTTTTCAGAAAATGCATTCAAAAATGGGATCGACCAGGTGGAAGTTGGAAGAAATAATTAAAAATCTCCAAATTTGTTATGAATAATGATAATCCAACTCTAGACATTGTTATTCCACCGTCAGATGACTTTTCAGTTGCACAAATTGAAACTAGATAAATGTATAAAAATAAATAGTACATGAAAAATTTCAATATTTTTCCATTTTTTACATCACATTTATTAATCGATGAAATGATTGTGAAGTACTATTGGCACCGTTGTGTAAAACAATTTACACGTGGTAAGGCTACGAAATTCAGGTATAAGTATGTATTGAAAAAAATTCTCCAAACGAAAACTGTCATACATATGTATGTGTTTTATAGAAACCTACCTGCTTGAAGCACAATAACAATCTGAAATGTTAGTATTCTGCATTCTATTCTAATATACGGTACCAAAGCTGTCTGATAGAAAAGTTCGCGAAGGAATATTTATTGGTCTACTAATTAGAAGCTGTGATGTGATATGTGATTATTTATAAGAATAAACCGATTTTTAGAATAACACATTTAAAATAAAAATGATTTAGAAAACGTTTGTATTGAAATATTGTTAAAGAATAAAATACAAATATATGCAGTAAATGTTTAAAATAACGGCTAACGTTTACTAAATATAAACTGACACGTCCTTGTATATTCCGAAATGAGTGGTATAAAACAATGACATAAACAAGCAATGGCATTACAGAGTTTTAAGCTTTTCCTTATTTGAATTCTAAAATGTTTACAAAACGTTTTTGTTTTATTCGCGTACCCGATACTAAAATAAGCGTTTTTGATAAAAAATTAAATTTAGTTTTTAGGTTCAATGTATGAAAGGAGAAATAGAAAAATTCATCTTACTGGATCGAAAATTTCACCACTAGAATTATCTCTCAGGATGGCAAGTTTAGTCTGACCGTAGTTTCATAATTTAGTGTATAAGACACAAACAACTTCCAAATAATTCCAATCGATGAAATCTAGTAGTAGTAGAAGCAACAGCAAAAATTTAAATGCAGACTATAAAAAGCATCCACCTATTTCTGATAAAAAAAGTCATTATTACAGTCTAAATGATGGAAACAACAATACTGCAGCATTATCTAAACAAAAGTAGTAATATTTTTGTGGCTCTGCATATTATTTTTAATTTTGTTTCTTCTGAAAATCGATTAGCTAGAGTATTGTGTACAAAATTGATATTCTGTACTAAATCAGATTAGTTTCAAATTAAGTGACTTTTTTAATGTAGACTAGCTGTGAAGTAAGACTCACTTTTTTATATCTTTAGAAGTAGAAACAACTTTCAAAATATCTAATTCACGTGCTACACAGGATATTCCACATAACTTGCTAATTAAAAGGTTCCAGTAATAATAAACTTCGAACCGACTTTTAGCACCGTTTGGTTAATTCTAAATATTTACAGCTAAGAATCACTTCGGGTATACAGAATATTGACATATAATTTCTTATTTTAAATGGAGTGATATTTTTACTCTTATTGTTTTAATATATGCTATACGCCATGTTTAAGTTATTTGTATTACGGTACTCCACCTCCAAATTCAATTGTTTTCATGTTATCTACGATTTTGTTGCAACTGTTATCATTACACCATTCACGATTGAATTAAATATTTAAACATGCGTTCAAGTTCAATAAATCGTATCTTTACGGAGCAAACCACAAAAATGTAAGATTTAAATACCACCATACGCGATGCAAAATTTTATACAGGTGTTCATAATTTAGCAACCCATATAGGCAAACATAAATTCAAAAACTTTCGTTTTGTTGATAGATTAAAATCTACTTCGCTCTATCTATAGTGTTGTAGGAATTTTGATCTGATATAACTCCTACGCTAGTACACGGTGCTAACTAGTGCAGGTTAGTGTAAAAGTGCTTCAAAGTAAATATTAGACAGTTATTGCAAACACGAAATAAGTGCCAACTTTAATTAAGGATACATTAATAAAGGACTTAAATGTTGGAATAATAAAGAGAGTTATTGCAATCGCGCCATCATTAATGAGAGTTCCTTTAAATTGACAGTTGCGTTTGAGGTTAGGTTTACATGCAATGTAAGAGTCACTTAACCTCAACTATGCAAAATGGTAGGTTCTGCTGTCAGAGTAAAGGCAACTTTAAATAAAGTTCCGAGTTCCCTTATTTAAATTAAATACAGGCGGCCTTTATTTTAATAACGGCATACCTTTAAATTTATATTATCCACATAACGTCATGTAGAAATATTATGCAATATATTTGAGTGGATATTATCACAAAATCATTGTGCTGTAAGCCTAAACGAATGCTGCGTCGACGTGTAAATATAGAAGCCCCAAAAAATTATTTGGAAAATTTGAATAAACCTTAAATGGAAAGCACCACGTTTATGCAATTATTAAATACCTACATCTCTCAAAAGTGCTATTTAATTTTATGCATAAGAGCAAGTACTGTAGTAAACACGATCAAACATGTTGGTTACTCTTTGCTTTAAACGAACATACTTATAAATATAATAAACGGGAGAAAATCCTTTTCCGCTCGCTGATATAGTTATAATATTTTCTTGATAAGACAACAAAATCTATTAAATAACTTAAGCTAGCCACTAACCTTGAATTCAAGATGTACCGACTAGATCTGAAGTAAATAGAAAATTACCACATATTAGTACATGAATAAGATATATAAAAGAGTTATTGCAACTATACCTCCAATATTTCCAATCCTCGCCCAATCCAATCCCAGGAATTTAAGAGAATGATCCTCTCCTAATTAACAAAGCACTCAACACTTGCATATTATCAGCGGAAAATGTTTCAAATTAAATATACACGCACTCACTAGTATACCTTTGTTGACTACATCTCTACACACACAATTATCTAAAACAATCCTTTATTATAAACGAACGATATCCCGTAACTAATAACCATCTTTACACTTTCGAATACTGTTTACGACTAAAACATATTCTGTTAAATCGCCTCTTTGCATGCTGCAGATTTAAATTTTATAATTCATATCTATTATGTATTCAAAGAAAAAACGCCAGCGTTTTTTGCCTGCCTAGAAGAAAAACTCTATTGACAAAAACACCGCTACTCAAGTCATCGCTCACTAATATCGCAAAAAATACCTAGCACATGTGTATAAAGAAAGGTTTGTTAGAATAAAATATATATTCAAACTAAATTTTATGACAAACTTGGTAATATAATACATTTTCTACTATAATACATATTTTTATAGTAGATACATTTAGGAATATAGAATTTCATACCGGACAAGTTTTAAATATGTAAAGTAAATATTTTTAGTTAATTAAAGCAAACTTAATATTTATTTGACAAGATTAGCCAACACTTTTAATTTTTTTTTAATAACTTGTAAAAATCGGTGAATTTAGCAAACTTTGTCAAACAGAACTTAAAAAAGTATATAAGTACAAAAATCTTACATAACAAATTCGAGAATATTTAATTTTTTATCAAGAATACAAAAACACTTTACTGTATACAAAAGAAAATTGCTGACATATCAACGGTTTGCATAATTAGAGTTATATCTACCTTTTATGTTAGCTGTTGCCTTCTCTAATGAGAAAATAGGAGTAATTTCCCATCATGACAGGATTCCTGTCCTATCTTGATGGAATCATTTCCCCGTTCATTACTTATCTGTCCTAAATTAACAGGAAAGAAATCTAAATGTGACTGCTAAAAACGCACTTTGAACGACATTCTGCACACTAAATTTTTGTAGTTTTCTAGCAAATTAAACTTTAATAGTTTTCACTCTTTTGATTTCTTTTTAAAAAGCTTGCAAACGTTTTGTGGGAAGTCAGAAGAGTGAAAACTACTAAAATATCACATCCAGTTTGCTAGAAAACTATAAAAATTTAGGGTGCCGAATGTCGTTTCAAGTTCATTTTTTTCAATCACATTTGGATTTCTGCCCTGCTAATTTATGACGGACAAGTAATGAGCAGAGGAATATGTTCCATAAAGACAGGTATTGCAGAAATGAAAAAATGATATCAAGGTACCTGGGATCCCGTCATGATGGGAGATTATTGCTGGTTTCTCATTAGAATAGGAAACAGCCAACATGAAAGGTAAAATAACTCTAAATATACAAAACCTTGATATGTCAGCAATTTTCTTTCGTGTACAGTCAAGTGTTTTTGTATTCTTGATATTAATTAAACATTCTAATATTTATACGGGGTGTCTATAAAATGTGCGGAAAAAAGCGCGACCACACATTTCTGAGGGCAAAATATGACGATCTAACCCAACTTACCTCAGTCCAAAAGTGGATGCTTTCGAAGATACAGAGTGTCAAAAGTTCAATTTGGTTTTAGTTTTTATAAATAATTTCTGTAATAATTGGTATATTGTCACAATATTTGGGTAGGGGAGGTTTCGTGGGGTAAAACATTTAAATCTGCTCTTATTTTCATTGCAAAATGTAGAGAGCGTCACCTGCGCCATATTGTATCCATTTAAAACGTAATAACTTTTTTGAGACACACTGTATTTAACTTTATATAAAAATTCTTATTCTCCAATGTTTTTTTACCTAGAAAAGGAATACCTGGTAGAAGTTGATTGAAGCAGCCGTTTATGAGTAATCTGGATATACGAAATTCAGGAATTCTGAGGGCAAAATATGGCGATCTAACCCAACTTACCTCAGTCCATAAGTGGAGGCACCATTGCATTGAATTGCCAGAAGAATAACACCCACATTACAAAAGCAGTAAATGTGATTTTATTTACGAATAAAAACAGTCAACAAGAGAGCTGTGAACAAAAACAGTTAATTAAATGCTTTCAACAAATGTTCAAAATGGCCTTCATTTTCGTGTGTACAAAGATTAATACATCGAAAAAATTCAACTGAACTCTCTGGAGCATTTGTTCATCATTTCTCAAAGTGTCAATTCCAGTTTAAATACGTCCCCTTAATTCATCTACAGTATCTACTGGTCTAGAATACACAAGGGTTTTCAAAGCTCCCCATAGGAAGTAATCCATCGGCGTCATGTTAGAGGATCGAGCGGGCCAATTTGCGGGGGCATCATTGCCTCCACCTATTCATCTATTTGGATACTGTCCATTCAAATAATTACGTACGTTTAACGTAAAATGCGGAGGAGCACCGTCATGCATAAACCACATTCCTCTTCTATGTTCCAACGGCAGGGGATCTAATAAATCTGGTAAATCGTTTCGAAGATCTTCCAAATAGTTTTCGCCATTTAGCCGAGGTGGTAAAATAAGAGGACCAATTATGAATGTGTCTATAATTCCTGCCCACACATTAATCTTAGACTCATGCTGATAATGGGTTACTCTAGTTGCATGAGGATTCTCTTCAGCATAGACATGTTCATTGTGCAAATTAGTAATGCCATTCCTCATGAAATTTGCTTCATCTGTGAATAAAATTTTACGTGTAAAGTGCCTATTTCTGTGTTCTTGAATAAACCGGCAGAAATCTAGGCGTGCTTCAAAATCATGGGGTAACAGATCATGTACCCGTTGAACATGAAACGGGTGCAGAAGTTGTTCTCTAGCCACTCTATCAACAGTATCTTTACTTACACCTACCTCTAACCCCAATCGTCTACTGCTGAGTTTTGGACTTTCCTCAATCCGATCTAAAATATCTTCCTCAACCTCCGGAGTCCTTACCGTACGTGCACGTCCATAATTAATAGAAACAGGCGCAAACCTACCCGTTTCACGAAGACGTCTTTCAACTGCCGCAAAAGTTTTATGGTTTGGTGTGTGGCGATTCGGAAATCTTTCGCTGTATACTCGGCAAGATTGTAAACTATTTCCTTGGCAATATCCATAAAGCTATAATATGTCGGTCATTTCTTCGTTGTGTAATGAGTGTGTAATGTACGGCCATAATGAAAATAAATGTGCAAATATTTGGTAAATCATCGACACTTGCCGAAATTTCAGCTGCTCGCAATTAAAAACACACACCGACAAAAAACAACATACAAAAACAACAACGTACAAAATCATCAACCACGAAACACCTGTTTCGATAAAAATGTATGCTTTTTTTTGTATTCGATTTAACGTCAATTTTTAGTGACAGTTATTTTATTGAAACGCCTTCTCTTCAAATTGTGTCCAGTTGAAGCCATACACGCAATGAATTTTTTATATCCAGATTACTCATAAATGGCTGCTCCTATCAATTCCTACCAGGATACCTTTTCTAGGTAAAAGACATTGGAGAATAAGAACTTAAAAGTTCAATACAGTGTGTCTCAAAAAAGTTATTACGTTTTAAATGGATACAATATGTCGCAGGTGGCGCCCTCTACATTTTGCAATGAAAATGAGAGCAGATTAAAATTTTTTACCCCACGAAACCTCTTCCCCCCTACCCAAATATTGTGACAATATACCAATTATTACAGAAATTATTTATAAAAAAACTAAAACCAAATTGAACTTCTGACACTCTGTATCTCCAAAAGCATCCGCTTTTGGACTGAAATAAGTTGGGTTAGATGCCATATTTTGTCCTCAGAAATGTGTGGTAGCGTTTTCTCCGCACCTTTTAGATACACCCTGTATATTTTTGTAATTTCTGTTTAACAAAATTTCTAAATTCACCCATTTTTACAACAGCTATCCACAAAAAAATTAAATTGTTAGCTAGTGTTATCAAACAAATATTACGTTTGTTTTAACTAACTAAAAATGTGTGTATTTACTTCATATACAATATTTAAAATTTATCCAGTATGAAGTTCCCTATTCGTAAACGTATCTGTTATAAAAATATGTGCTCTAGTAGAAAATTCATTATATCACCTAGATTGTTATAAAATTGAGTTTAAATATACATATATTTTATTCCAACAAAACTTCCTTTATACACATTTGTTAGGTACTTTTTGCAATATTAGTGAGCGTTGACTTGAATAGCAATGTTTTTGTCAACATAATTTTTTTCAGGCAGCACTCTATAATACTGTGTAATTCTCCCAAAAAAAAAACGCTGGAGCTTCTTTCTTTGAATATATACATAGGATAGTTAACGAATTATAAAATTCAAAGCTGCAGCATGCAAGAGGCGATTTAGTTGTAAACAGTATTTGAAAGTATAAAGAAGGATACTACTTACGGCCTTTCGTTCGTGTATAATAAGAACTTTTTAAATAATTGTGCGTGTAATAATATAGTGACCAAGTATATAGTCGTGAGTGCGTTAGATTTAATTTAAAACGTTTTTCGCTGTTAATATGCAAGTGTTGAGGACTTTTTATTAATGAGGATCATTTCTCTTTGATTCCTGGGGATTGGATTAGGCGAGCATTAAAAATATTCAAGGTATAATTGTAATAAATCATTTGTATACTATTGATGTACTAATATGTGGTAATTTTCTGTTTATTTCAAATCTGGTTTGTACATCTTGAATTCAAGGTTAGTGGCTAGTTTAAGTTATTAAACAAATTTTGTTATACTCGTATTATCTAGAAAATGTTATAACTATATCAGCGAGAGGAAAAGGCTCCTATCTCGTTTATTATATTACTAAGTATGTTCGTTTAGAAAAAGAGTCACTAACGTGTGGATGTTAGATCATGATTTTTAAAGTACTTGTTCATTATGCATAAAATTAGTTGCACTTTTGAGAGGTGTATTTAGTAATTACATAAACATAGTGCTTTTGCTTTAAGTTTTATTTAAATCTGGAATACTTTCCAAAGATCTTTTTGCGATTTCTGTGTTTACACGCCGACGCAGCGTTTGTGTAGGCTTAGAAAATAACGATTTCGTGGTGATACCCACTAAAGTATATTGCATATTTGTATATGTAGTTATGTCGACAATATTTACTTGGAAACACATTTACATTAACCTTTATTAGTGAATACTGTGTACTAGCGTAGAAGTACATTATATCTGATCAATAGTCCTTCAACACCATAGATATAGAGAAGTCGATTTTAATCCATTACTGCAAATCCATTTACTGTAAATATTTGTGTTTTATTCTGTAACAAAATTGCAATAAATTCAAATTTATCCTTATAAATAAAAAAATTGCACTTTTCTTGGTTTATAAAAATGCATGTAACAAACATTTTATCACATATCTAGTCCCACCAACGTAACAATGTCGACATCTTAAAATTTGTGTTGCCACGGTGGTCACGATTTCTCACCCTGTACATTCGAATAAGCTTTTTCTATGAGACGCATTTCTGAAAGTTAACATCTTCGATGTATACTTATATTACATTGTAGGACATAGTAACCAATTGTTCTTAGTTGCAAATGTTTGTATTTGTGTATTGCTTTTAATAATAATATGTCTGCATATCCACATTATTTGATTATTAAGATTATTATCTTGATTTTTATTAATACAGGTTTGTAATTTTCAAGTGGTTCTTACTGGCTTCTGTAAGAATAGCACATGCCAGACTTTATATTTGGAAGATGCTGCAACGGTAAATCTTTTTTAATAATGTTATCAATATTTTAAGTGCCACTCTCTCTTCTAACATATATTTCAAAAACTCTAGATAAGAGTTGTATATAAGATAAGTGATAAATATTATGAATAGAAGAAGTGTTTAAATGGTAAAAGGAATATTTTACATACGAATTAACTAAAAACTTGCGACTTCCGTTGAAAGCTTTAGTTTGAAAACAAGGAACTATAAAGATTATAGTGAATTTCACATTGAGAGTGCAGTACAAGCACATATGAAGAGGGTATGTGCCCATACATGCCTCTACTTTATTTTCGAGTAAAGTTCAATATAGAACAGAAAATTTCTGGAAAAATACAGACGGCATCAAATATAGTAAACGCCTTTAACATTCATCCCAAATTGCCAACATTTATTCTAGTCTAATACTGATAGTCTAGAATGTTCAACAGAAGAAAATCTGTCAACATGTATCTTATTTTCTATATTCGGTAATAATAATTCATCACAATCGGTAATTTATTATTTCGGCAACCTTTTCAACTCTTCTAGGCAACGATTTCCACATGCCCAGTAAAACTGAAAAAAACTACACCCACATCATTTATCTTTCTTTCTGGGTGAACGAATAAATTTTCTACTTTAAAGCTCTAGTTCATCGCAAGCCGCTAGTAGTGGTGTTGAGAGCTAAATTGAAGTAATCTAAAGAATATTTTAAATTGTACTGCTATCTCGTCCCTAAAATATGAAATAAGTTAGCGCTGTTTACAATCTGGCAGCTTAAAGATTTTCACATCAAAAGATCTCTCAGTAAAAACCGTACTATATTTTTATTGTAACTATTATTTCGATAGGACATATTTTGATCAACCTTAGTAATTTTATAAAATCGAACCATGAACATCATCTATACGAATTAAACACAGTAACATTTTACTTTGTTAAGGCACTTTATTTTTGAAACGAAACAGTTTTCACAAATTTTAATGAAAATATCTATGCATATAGAAACTGCTGTTGGCAATTTTTGGATTTACTTTTCGCTTAATTTTTTACCAATAAAGTGACGATCCTTACGAAATAAATAAAACACATACTAATTAAAAGATTTTATTGTAAAATTTGACAACATTTACTTAAACAAACACATAATACATACTCGTAATCTACCTGCACAATATTGTGTAACCTTATACCTAGCCTTTACTTTTGTAGTAGTATCTTATTTATAACGTTAGATGACCGTTAGAGAACACCAATTATTACTTATAAAGTAAGCTCCATAACGGTGTATCGATAGTTATTAGAGTCAGCAAAGAAGGGCAGGTTTCAGTGTAAGGCGGGGAACAACGTGGAGAGGCCGAGTGGCCGGATGAAGGTGGGCGTTCAGTAATGTTTATGTACTCTAATGGTGTGTAATAACACAAAACATATTATATAACGTGCTGAAACACTTACTGTTTTAAGAGACTTCCATGAAATCACAAACTGCGTGGCATCTATTAAATATTTGAATTATTAAATATGTTTCTACACTTGTTTCAGTTCAAATGAGTACGGCGTGCGGAATAAATATTTTTTTGTAATGAAAACCGTTCCACATCGAGTGATATTTGAAAATTTAAAGTAGTCTTTGTGACTAGTTAATGAATCTTTTGACGCACCTTGAAAAATTTGTCTTAGTACGAGAAAATCTGAATCCTTGTCAATAACTCTTTCAAATAACACATAACCATAATTGTTTACCTGTCAATTGTGCTTTAATTCTGCTTTCAACATAGTCACGAGCAGATGGCATAATGTTTATTATAGATTTCCGACTTGGTAATGTATAATCTGAATACTTGCTCCAGAAGGAGACAAATGCTTCTTGGTCTAGTAAAGTGAACGGTAGATTACATAGAAAATAAACAGTTATATGAAATGTTAATTGTTTGCTGTATTATTTGCTACGGATTGCAGAACTGTGTTTTATACTTTTTAGATGACGTTCACACTTCCACGTGCTGGTACACGTCAAATAGTTATAGCGCACATTTAATTCGATCGCCTTCGCATTCTAAATCCAGCATACTCGCTATTACGTTTTCTAGTTTCTTCGAATACGCCGTTTCCGAAATGTACCTAACTGCGACATTTTCTAAGTATATGTGTACTGATGAGCACTCACAACGTCCAGTGGAAGAATACTGAACAAGTATGCTTTGATACGCATGCTCGAGTTTCCGTGCCACCCCTCTACGTTACTCCCCGCACTGCATTGGAAATTGACCCTTCTTGGCGAGTCTAATGATTATACATATATTCACTTTAAAGTAAAGCAACCCAGTAGGTTAAAATCAAATATGCTAAATACAAACGGCAACTCAACAAACTAGCATTTGCCTTAATTTTGAAAAACGATACATCTACCGTTACTGCAACAAAGTGAAGGTGATGAGAAAAAGTAAATTAACAAAAAGTATGCGCTTGCTTTAGCTATTATATGAATGAGTAAGTGCATGTCTTAGCTTAGAAAATTAATTTCTGTATAGTTTTGTTTATTAATCATAAACTAATGAAATGCACATTTTGTATATGATGAGATATATCAACTCTTGTCGATGCTCAGTTTTCTTGTTATCTCTAATGGCAATTTAGTACATGCTTGGCGCGTATCTTCTCTGTGGAGAAATCACTTTGATGTTCGAATCTCTGTAACATAAAAGTAATAAAGTAAGCAAAGACAATATCATCAATTTGCAATAAATTAGCTGTGAGTTTATTAATAAATTAATTTCAACAGTATTTATATTCAGCCGTATGATTAGGCAAAAAATTCTAATTAAAGCAAATATTTAATCTGTTGAAGTTACTATACAACGTGTAATATTCTCTTAGCAGTTTTGTTAATTGAGGAAATGTTAATTTGTTCTTATCTAGTAGCTTTTTATTAAAAAACAATTAAAACATATCAGGAAATTAAAACATTTCTTTGTAATTTATTTTTAAGCTGTTGGTTCATCAGATAAACTATATATATCTGTTGTACATTTCAACATTTAAGCTAGCTTAATTTGTACAACAATAATTTTCTTTTTTAAAAGGGGGACAATGTCATACGACATCCACACGTTACAATATTAAAAATTAAATACTTAATATTTATATTTTGGTTAGATTATAGCTTCGCTAAGCTAAATAAACAATCCGTCTAATAAACGAATTTCAAGGCGAAAAAGGCGCTATAAGAATACCACCGCCGCCACGTTTTTTAGAAATAACATTGAATTTTCGGTTTTGCTTACTACAATTCATTACTATTTAACTCACCAGAGAGTCGTGTTTCGACAGGAGATTCCTAATCAAGTACTAAAAAAATATCACATCTCAGGGATATGAAATCTTACACGGAAAGGATGATGACGGTTGATAACTGGACGATCCAGGTGAAGAGCTTTGATGTTTTCGGTGTCGAAATTCATTGGGAACTGTTTTAAGCAACATTTGAAAGACTTTAATTGTAAAAAATCCTTGACCATTTAATGTAATATTGGAAAATTGGGAACTGTTAGTTAAAGTGCTTTTGGACCATTTACCCAACATTTAAGTACGATTTGGACAACTTCCTTTCTGGAAGCTGTATATCATGATATTTTACTGGATATTAGTTCTCTCGTTTGTGCTAGCAAAAATATTTTCACAAATGACTTCATTTAAGTTTGCGCCATTCATCGAAGGCAGATCTTTTAACTCAGAATGGCCGGAATATAACGATGATAAACCATCCTTATTTTTAATTATTCTAACTTCAGGTACACTGAAATTAACACAGACATATAGCGGCAGTTTAATATCACAACTACTTCCAAACACAAGAGAATAAGAAGCCAACTTAACGAGGGGGTACAGAAAATAGATCAGAAATATAACTCTCGAAATTAAACTGAAGTTTCTCGTTCACGTTGTACCTATGTCAGTTGGAAATGTCGTGTCAACATAATAATCACAAAATTGGAAAATTGAAAATATTGATTGAGTACTATTCGGCAGTGTCACTTTATCTCATCGTTACTAATGTCTCTCTAGTGCTATAAAATTCTGTCTGGCGAATATAAAAGTATTAATAGCATACTCTTTACATTTTCAGTTGGCACATATGGAATAATTCTATATATCTATCCAGGATTATCTTCACCAAACCTGCAATTCTATTATTCCTGTACACCGAAAAGAATTCCTCTGAAAGGCAAATATATGCATAATGTATGGGGTAGACATTTAAACCTGTATTACTTTGATCGTTTTCCAGTAAAGTATAGGTACTTGAAAAGAAACTAATACCAGTTAGAAAGCTTCTTGGATACACGATCGTGCCTAAATGAGATTAAATTTTCGATATGGATTACCAAACAGGCACCGTGAAACGAATCGATATTGCAAAAACTCTGCGCTTCTGTCGAATTAATCTATCTCTATTTCGTGCGATTCGTTTAAGTTTTCTCAGCTGCACACGAAGTTAAATTCCGTATTAATGGGGAACTCGAAGAGGACTAAATATTGATAAACAACACTTTTGCATGAGAGCACAAACTTTTTGGGAAAGAAGAAAAATTAAAGCCATAAAATATTCACTTCGATAAAGCTGCTTCGCTCTTTTTAGAAGTAATGGAGTTGCATGGTTAAGAGACAAACTTACTAAGTACATCGAAAAATATTATGTGCACAAAGTCCGATATATATACAAGTACCGCAATAAACATATTTGTGTTTTTTTACATAGAACACATATAACAATAAAGTTATAGTTAAATGATTTTGGTAGTATCGGCTTCGTATAACACACAAGATAACATTTGTGTGGTCAATATTTTCTTTTGTTAAAAGACACTCTCACATACGTGTAATTAGGTATATCATACACGTACTAAATGTATAGGTTTGAAAAGGAATGTGTCTAGAGGTGGATACGGAGTTCTGATATCGGAGCGGACGACGCACAACAACGGCAAACCGCTACACAGTCTTTGTATTAAGTAGGATTCAGAGTGACGATAGCCGGTACGACAGTGATATATGAGCCGCGTGTTAGCGGAATAGGGGAAAATCATATTTTTTGGAAAGTAATTTTATCAAATGATTTGCAACCTTCCCTTAAAAATTCAAAATACAAAAACCATACTGCTTGAGAGACAAAAGCCAACTGCTATTTTAGATTAGTTCAAACATAAATATCTCTTTCAACTAAACGGAACGCACATTAAATTTTCTAGTAAAAGCTTTATGTGTCTAAATCGAAGGATCAAAAACTAATTAACGATTATCCTCTAAAAATGTACCTAGAAATATTATACCATATTCAGATAGAGCTTCGCATTTGGCAGCATTGATTTTTAATAATTAAATTAATGACAGTAGAACTTATAAACGTCACTTCTTACAAATGTGAATTACATTTTGCGTACATAAAACTAACCCTTTCTTTGTCAAACATTAGTTTTGTCTGGGCACAAGAAATTTCAAATCAGTGCTGCCAAATGTGAATATTTCGCATGGCCTCCTCTCAATCATTTTTTAAATGATCTCGTTGTGCTTGAAATAAATATTTCGACTATCTTAAGAACAAAACATATGGACATATAACAATATGAAAATACGATAAAATATTCTTAACAGGAAGGATGATACCCATGACAGTTATCTAAGGTAGGTGCTACAAAAAGTTGTCTATTGACATCCAGGATATACAGACAAAAGTATCGTAATCGATCAAATCTAGATAAGAAAGCTTTTGAACAATTATTGCAGACTTTGCGGAACGGAAGGCGTATCCTAATGCAGACAAACTAGAGCAAACCCTGTTGTAAATAACCAGGACAATGAATTCTTGATTGATAAATACATTTCCTTTTCAGCAAATGTGGAAATGGAAATATATGAATTTGGCAAAATTCTAGTTATTTCCACTGGCCCTAAAAACAGCTGTACCTATCTGGCACCATATCGACGCAATATTGTAATCGCTTACTCCGATAAAACTTCATTAAAATTAGTTAATACGAACGACATTTATTAAGTCATAAGTGAATGGAGTAGGATTATAATATAATATGCCAGAAACACCGATTGCTGAAAAATATCTGTAATAGACGTGCAGTGTAATATGTAGGGTAGAGTGGGGCACACAGAGACGCCGGGCCACAGAGAACTTCCTAGATATTTTTAGTGTAATTTCTACCATCTGTTTGATACTTCTCTATACTGTACCTACCACATCAGTTTATGCTGCAGTCAAGATTTGTAGGTTAAACCAGCGCTTGCAGTTACAGTGCGAAAGAAACTGTTTTATAAGCTAAGGCTTGTAATATTTTCTTGTTATTATATCCCTTAAAACAGTTGATGGTATTTAATTTGTGTCTATTCACTACAGGCATTTAAAACTGCTATTCATAAGGTTTCAAAAGATCATATTAATTTAGTATTGTGAATTGTGAACTAACCTATAAAAACTTTAACAATTGGAAAGGTACATTTGGGGTAGAGGGAATCCACATGTGGTCATCTGTGCCCCATGGATGGATTCAGTGCCAAGAATGTTACCACTGGCCTGACTGGCCCACGATATGTACGCAGGTGCATAAGAAAATGACGATAACTTTGTATGCGTAAATTGTGACCAAACTAGTTTCTAGTTTTCATGAAAATAAGTATTCGCTTTTAATTATTTTTTATTAAAGCAAACATTTTGTTGTTATTTTTGCCATATACTTTCTAATTTTATTTAAGAGTAAAATGTATTTTGTGACTAAATATAAGCTACTTTCTTTCATTTTTTGCATACAGTTAAGCTGAAGGTCCCATGTGCCCCGAGGTATAGGGCACAGAGGACTGACACTATAAACCCATTTCTTTAAAAATACAACCACTACTAGTTCCTATTTGTTAAAAATGTTTACATCAGACGATAATATACGAGTGTAGTTCCCACATCCTATGAATGCAAATTCCAATCATAAACCATATCCAAATACCAACACTTTTTGTCTTAAGTGGTCCTCTGTGCCCCACTTTCCCTAAATTCTTATGATATCATATTTGGAACACTCAGTATGACAACATGTCAATGATTAACCTTCCTATACCTTAGTTAAATCAAGGAAAACTTGAAGTTCCGAACGAGCACCTACCGAGTTTTAAGGTTCAATCGAGATCCTTTTCTTGTTATGTACCTACTCTAATAACAAAGCTTTCAATTTGAATACAATCCTGTACATATATATTACAGATACATCAATATTTAATAATCTCATTGTCGTCAAAGTAAATAACCAACCGAAAATTGAGATTTACCATATTCCAAAACATCAGGCAGACAATTTTCAACTGTAATTAAGCGTATAGAATATCAAGCGGATTATGTCACTGATGAAATATTTGATAGGTTAATTCTTTGGTTATAATGTGAGAACGAAGCGGCAGAATTTATTAAGATAAGTGTTTTAATTAGTGCTGGCTCATCAATCATTTTGTAAAATATACTGAGGTTTTATAACTTAATTAAGTGAATGAATTGGTGGCGTAGCAGGAATGTTTTTAATATAATATCTCCTGAAACTTAAATATACCAGTATTCCGTTTTCCAATCGGTTCTGTCTTTACGTCTCTTTCGTTCGTCTGTTTTTCTATTATCCTATTTGCTTGTGCTGTTACACTCTATAGCTACATACTACTAAATATTCGCATGGTTAAATAAACTGCATTCACGTACAAATTAAATACAACACTCCGCTGCAAATATATTTGTTAAAATTGAATATTTTTAGTATATTTCTTTGTTGCTTTGCCGCTTTATCTCTATATACAGAATCCCAATTTGTGAACCGGTATTCTCTAAATGAAAATTTATAACATATAAGTAAATAAAAATGTTAACCGTTTAAGAAGTACAAAATATAAAACCACACATTTATATATTAAAACTTCCCGTCAACAAATTTCTCATACATCTGTATCGACGTATCCGTGAATTACAATACGCACAAAAGAAAACATGTAGTTAACTTTTTGTTAATCTATACCCTACTGTCCACGTAGCCACATGTCATACGCACGACATCCTCATTTTATGGTTGTGTGTAGCTAGCTTGCATCCTGCGTAGAAAGGAGCGAAACTGTGTCCAGGGTGCCGCATCGTCCCATATGCGTATCGTCATGCGTTCGTCATGCAATTCGTACGGCAGCCTGCCACTACTCAAGCGTACTGTGAGATGCAAAGGCAACATTTTTGCAGTTAAATAAAATCGTCCTACCGCGATCCTAAACTTGAGAGAAATAAACCGTTTGGTAGTTTACATGACGATTGTATGACGCTTGCGTGGACATATCTCAGATGCGAATTACGCCTGTCGTCATTTGTAGTTTGCATGCATTCGTCAAATGACGCCTCAGTGAACAGTAGCTCCAAAATAAACAAAATCTACTTTGAGATAAAATACCAAACACACACACGTAAGCAACAACTACTTATTACTTTTGTTAGTAGGCCCGTCATTAGTTTATCTGTGACAAATAATTCTAAATCTTCACAGTCGTCCAGGAAGTTACGCTTGTCTTACTCGGTAAACAATATACTATTCCCGTACAAACGCTTTTCTGCCCCGCTAATTAATTGTGGCAATTGGCATACCCAACTTGAAAAAAACGTGAAAACGTGTGTATCATATTGTGCCAAGGAACACTAATACCCAACTTCAAGTAAATTTGATCATAGAAATACTATTTACAACTTTTCCACTGCCTGCTACTCCCTTTCGTTCCATCCCACCTCAATAAAAACGTGATATCCGTACAAACAAACTTTGCTTACCCTTTAGGGACAACATTTCGAAAAGTGAGCTACTTAAATAACACCTGCAATATACAGGGTTACTTAAAAGTCTGGGGACGACGATATATTGTCGTTAATATTCATTTTAGAGAATTATGTTCTATATAAAAGTTTGTTAGGATATTTTGATCTGCATTTGTGAATATTTGAATATTTTTTTCTTCAATTGTTTTTTAGTTACACCTGTCAGCGCAGTTCATTGTTTTCATGTGGATAGAGCATAGCGCAAGCAGGTATTATTTCATTTTGCAATAACTGCAAATACAGAGCCGAAGTTAAATTGCCATTGATGTAAAAGGGGCCGATAATATGACCACCTAGAGTGCCAACACAAACATTAACCTTTTAGGGGTATTGCGTATGGTGTTCCAAAAACCAGGAGGGATTTTCCGATGACCAGTATCTGCAGTTATGTCTGTTTACTTCACCGGTTACGCAAAAAGTAGCTTCGTCAGAGAAAAGAATATTGTTAACAAAATTTTCATTATTATTGCAAATATTTAACATTTCTTTAGAAAATTGTAATCTCCTATCAAAATCATCTTCCGTTAACTCGTGTACAAGGTGTACCTTATAAGGTTTATACTTCTTACTTTTTAAAAATGACACGATCGATGACTGTGAAATATTGAAATTGGCCACTAATTGATTGGTTGATAAATGGTTATCTTCAGATACAGCCAATAAAATATCCAGTTTGTTATCATCGCTTTTGGCTGTTCTCGGTCTACCACTTCTTGGCAAATCTTTAACGCTACCCGTTTGTTCATAGCATCTTAAAGTTTTACCAACAACGGATTTAGAAACTGGATTTCTATTTGGATGTATATCATTAAATAAATTACAAACGTCTTATAAACTTCTGCGTCTATCTCCATAACCCAACATCAAAAGTAGTTCAATTCGTTCATGTTCACTTAAACTCGCCATTGTTAATATTAACAGCAACAAATTGCACAAATGAATTACATCCGTCAAAGATTTGACGTACACAATAACCACTGATAAAATTATGTCGCTCAAGTTTTTTTGTCGCTTTGCTTGTGTCTATCTGCGATGTACCGAACATCCGTTAAACACTTCAACCGGCCTTTTCTTATAAAAAAGTTGTTAAAATGAATTGTTAAAAACAGAAATATTATTGTAAAGAGAAAAAAAATCTCTATCGAATGGTAGAGTAAAATTTACTAGTTCCTATTAAAAAAAACTGCGCTGACAGGAGTAACTAAAAAACAATAGACAACCTAGATTTCTCAAAAGTTAACAGCAATTAAACATTTTCTAAAGGATTGAGATCGCCGGTAAATGAAACAGAAATTATTTTTTTTCAAAGACTTGTGGGTTTCGAGATTTTTTGAGTTGAAAATGCCGGAGAAAGTCACGTGACCAAAACGCAAGGTGACGTAGAAAACAGTATAAAATTTGTAAGTCAGATTATAAGGTTATGACATTACTAATATGATAACACAAATGCAAGATCCTTTTTTAACCACTAATACATAGAAGACAAGACTTTGTGTACATGCATGATAATACATATTATTGTAACGTAAGTACATACATACTTGAAGAATATCACTAATTTTAATACCATACTACTCGTAAAAGAGATTTATATGTTAGGTACTTGTATTTACATTAAAATGATCAGAACAACAATATCCTGTAGTCTTCTCTGCCAAAGGTACATCTCTCCTCATGGCAGTGAACCATTTTTTTTAAGTAAAAAGAAATTGTTCGAATACAAGGCACAAGTAGTCAATCCATTGATTACGATAACATAAACCAGACATAAACACTGTATCATACGTCACACATGTAGTTCACGTAAACGCCGCGTTTTGGGAGAGCGCTGTAATCGTGCTTCTTTCTTCCCCGATTTCTAGGTGAAAAAATATATTTTTTCGTCTGGGAATAAAAGGAATGGCTTTTTCTCATGATTATCTTTAAAACCTTTAACGCACGAAGCTCTTTGTTGTTACGCATACAACGAACTGGGGTACCCAAGGTCCCCCAATGGAAAAACAGCATTCCGGCTAATTTTAAATGATACAACAATATCAATAGAACTCTTTATTATAAAATTCTAGTAACTACATACTTTACATTTACTTTTTATATGTATGTCAAACTAACTCTACTTCAAGATTATAATTATACATAATACAGTAAAAAAACAACAGAACAAAAGTGGTTAATCAATACTATCTTCTTTATCATGACTTCGTAGGCAGATGATTCTCTTCTCTTCTTTTCTGTGTTTATTGCATACAAAACTGCTACATATAGAGCATCTGACCTTCGATTTTTTATCTGCTGCTCTAGGGCATAAGATGCAGCGTCCACGTTTACATCCTGCTTCTGATCCTGCACGTGGTTGTTCTTTACTCGGTATTTGAATACCGCATGCTACCAGGGCTCGCCGTAGGTGAGGAACGGTTTTAGCATTCGATAGGCGTTCTTTCATATTTGGCTCCACCAGCTGCCTTCCCAAAGATAAGAGAAACACTTTTCTCCTAGATTTGTTTGATAATTGCCATTCAGGGTTCTTTTCTCTAAAGATAATATACGCATTCATTGCGGCTATATCTAGGATATTCATGAATAATCGAAAGGGCCATCTAAGAGTGCGCCTAGCGCATGAATATTCCCTTACTAGCTTATCAGCGCTATCTACAGCGCCTTTAGTATGATTGTAGTCCAATACAATGATTGGTTTTGAATGAGGTTCGTCAGAAATGGAATTATCAAAGTGTTGAGTGGATAAGAGGTGGACCATCCGATTCTTCTTTGGTATGTAGGATACCATAGTTATGTCCTTCGTAAAAGCAAATGTAGATGAATACACTTGTCTGTTGCGCAGCACTTTCAATTCATAAGGGGTATCTGCTTTGTTTTTCCGAACTGTGCCTAGAAGTGTCAATTTCTTTGTAATAAGGTACTCTGCCAGTTCAGTATTCGTGAAAAAATTATCGGTTGTTATGCCTTGTCCTGAGCCAAACAAAGGTTCTGCAAGGTCTTTCACTACACGGGTGCCTTGATTCTTCTCCGTTACTCCACCGGGAAGTTTACCAGTATAGACTTGCATATTATAAAGGTAAGAAGTTTTAACATCAGCGGCCGCCCAAATTTTTATGCCGTACTTTCCAGGTTTTGTTTTTATATACTGACGAAATGGGCATTTTCCACGAAAAGGGACTAGTTGTTCATCTATTGTTACTTCTCCAAAAGGAACGAATGCGTTCCTACAATTCTCCACGAATGAATCCCAAATATCCCGTATTGCCGCCAATTTATCTGTTTCTTTCCTGATTGGTCTTGTATTTTTATCGTCAAATCTTATGAAACGAGAAATTGCCGCAAACCGATCTCTGGACATCGACGCCGTAAAAATGTTACGACGAGTGGCTTCGTCAGTACTCCATATATCCGTAACATTTTCTTTTCGACAATGCAATGCTCCCGCTATCAGTAGCACACCAATATATGCATCGAGTTCAATTACAGTAAGCTCTTTCCAAACTTTTGGTTTACCGGAATGGGTATCGTTGTATCTATTATATACTCTTCGAGCTTCTTCATTAGTATGGATACAGATATTTTGCTTCATAGCTGTTGTCACAAATAAGTTGAATACTTCAACAATGGTGTTGGCTGAGCTTGTATGCCCTGTAATGCCGGGCGTTACACTCAAAATATTACGCTGCAATCTGCGAGTAGGATGAAATGGGTTTCTTTTCCAAGTTCGGCCAGATTTTGCTGTGTATATATCTGTATTTTCCTGATGTTCATCTTCATCAGCTTCATCCGCATCTGAAATAGCATCGTCTTCTTCCAATTCTGCAATCTCAATTGCATCCTCCGTTTCAGAAGTTTCCTCCTCGTCATTAGGTAGAAAATCAGGATCATCATCTTCATAATCTCCTTCTGCATCACATGGATCGTCATCAATGTCGCTCATAGTCTCTGCAATCTCTTCCAATTCATTTTGAGTTAAATACTTGGTGTATCTTGCCATTTCTACTACAAAAACAGGAAATAATAAATGTACCATGAATGACTAAGTGGGGGACCTAAGGTCCCCCTAGTAAGAACTTACTGTTATTTAACAAATAATCCAAAATACGTCCTTGGTAGCAACACAAATACAAAGGCTATTACAAAAAATTCAGCTACCTGTAACAATATTAAGAAAATAAAGTTATTACCAACGTACTCGAATATATGCTGAATATGGGGGACCCAGGGTCCCCCAGTTCGTCAGTTAAAGGTTAAATTTAAAGAATAATTACAAAGTACATAGGTTGTCTATTGAAGAAAGAAAATGTAAATATTCTCAAATGTAGATCAAAATATCCTAACAAACTTTCATATTGAACATAATTCTCTAAAATGAGTATTAACGACAATAAATTGCCGTCTCCATACTTTTAACTAACCCTGTATGTAAAATCAATATTGTCTCTAAAGCTAAAGCTCTCTAAGCTGTTGGGGGATGCTAAGGTATGGATTATTATTATCATGGATTATTATTAAATAGTTAAACGTAGCTTTGCACGACGGTCATTTACTGCGATGGATCAAATCTCTTCGGTGTTGTCGCATAGATAAGCTTTCGTTTGTGTGTAATCCAAAGGATTTCAACGCATTGTCTCTAAATTCCAAATAGTTATCCTTATCAGTTTAGGATGGGCGTTGATGTGTCAGTCGAAACAAAACCTTTTACATAAATAATTAATTATTTATTACTATATCGCAGTATGCTCGCCCAGAATATGTAAGTTACTGAAACGATGTGCGAATTCCAGATTTCACAAGGAGGGCCTGTCACAGTCACAGTAAAATCACTCAAACGGCTCCAGAAAGTTCAGAATTACGGCGCAGCTAAAAAGGAGTCCGCTTTTACACAAGAAAGACTTAGACAACCCTCGCTGGTACTATCTATCTCTGATCTGTCTTTGCACGAAGAAAGTGTTAACATATAAGGTTAACCAGGTGGTAGGTATATAGAGTCAAAGGGAAATCTGAAAAGGTTATTACAAGTTCACTACACAAGGCTCTTATTCAGTAAGAGGTACTAGACCATGAAGCACAGCTTAAGCATCAATCCAAGAAAAAACGTAGTTGTTTTATACCAACCAGGAAGGACGTCATCTCGCAGTTCATTATTATTAAAAAGTAAATTACTAGGGTTAGACTTGAACAAAGACTCTTAGAATTACCACTTGGACATAGTTAACCATAGTTAAAGGGTGCAAAAGTTTTCTGAATATGTTTGTTGTCCTTTGGAAATATCTTGGAACTTAAACCGAAAATGATATACTGGACTCATTAGATAATTATGTACTCATTTTTACGTATACCATACCACTACATTTGTTGTCCAAAAAAATCGCCGTTCTCTCCGCATACCGATTAAAGATATGACACCAATTCAAAGACTTTTGCATTTCTAGTAGCGACATCTTTTACAATTTCAGTTCATTTTGAAAACCAGTAATTTCTCAGTTTTTCTCTAAACTTCGTTCCTCATTCCATACTATTATTTTTATTCACTATATATATAACTTTATAAAAAACAGCTTTGTGCTACTCTTAATATAATCAAAGATGTTTTAATTAAGTACTATTATCTAGGTAACTGCACATACTTCACAGTCAGATAATTTCTCATTCATTGTGAAAAACCATAACTACACCGAACGAAAAACTAAGTAGCGTCAAGCTAGGAAATAGAATGCCCGAAAGTTAGTAAACAAACAAAGTGAGAGTTTGTCCGTTATACACCGCCGGAACCAGTTTTGACAAATGAGAATTAATGAGTTCATTATCTCCGGAGAGATTTCCAATGACCGGCCAGTTCATTTAATCGTTTTTGCTTCGCGGTGCAGGGTTGTGGCCAAGATAAACAGAATCGTTTAAAACTAGGCACAACTACAAATGTTCGCGAAAATGAGTAGGGTTCTGAACTCAGAGCAATAAATCGAACAGTATCCGGAAAAGAGCAACATATGTACAATTATTGTTAAAATGCAGGTTAACTAACAAGAAAATCTATATTAAATTTCGTTATTTTATTTACCATTTTAACTAATTAAGTATTAATTACCTAACAGTAAGGTTTAATACGGATTAAATGAATGTTATAATTGACATCTGTATTGTACCTTTTGTAGTTAAAGAAAAGGACGTACACTTCTAGATGTTTGATATGGGATAGATTTTCTGCAGAGAACACTGAGGTATACTGATTTATACGTTCAAGGCGTAAAGTGATTTGAAATTTGTAGGTTGTATAAAGTCTGCATTGTCTATTACAATTATCCGGCTTTTTGCTTTGGTAGTAGCTTTGATCTAGTTTATTAATGGCGTAAGGTTATAACTTGCACACAATTTACGGCAAAGTTAGTAGAAATATAATGTAAATAGCCGGATAGCTAAAGAAATAAAATAAATTCCGCAAAATTCCCCTGGTTTAGTCATGTCCAACATGGACACAGGTTGTTCGTTGATATTTGCTGATATGTACATACCTATAGCACGACAATGGAACCTTATTGCAAATGAATTATACACTGTGGGGCAAATAAATTAATTAATTCACACTTTTTATCCCTCAATAGATTTTTAATTACTAGCCGTGGGCCTTTAGGGGCAGTTGCACTTCCTTGGTCATTATTTATATTACGATTTTTTAGTTGGTTTTGTACTATGTAACTGTGGCAAATAAGGTGCTTCTTGTACGTTGTTAACAGTGCACGTGGTTATTTATCTGTGATGATTATGGAATAACAAGATTCTCATGAGACTATTGTGTTTCTACTAATGTTTATTTCTGTCCAGTTCGTCGAAATCAAGTAACAATGCCTCAACTGCCTCAATGTGTATAAGTGGTAATATATGTATGTATAATATTATTGTTCTTGCTCTACAACAGTTTCAAACGCGCACATTATTTTTGTTTATCTTTTGTTAATTGGTTGAACTAAAAAACAGACCTCATATTTTGTCTGAGTTCAACCTTTTAACCCCACACATTTTTTCTCTGTTTTGCATTTCTATTTTTTTCTATCATTTGGGTTAATAAACCAATATTATTATTATTATTATTATTAATTTAATTTAAACGGGTCGATGGCCGCAGTGGTTAGGCGGCTGACTATTGTTGTGAGAGGACGATAGGCGCCGGGGTTCAATTCTCTGGAGGGACAGTGACATTTTTTCAGAAAGTTTAATCCCGGATCGACTTGCCATTCGCTATTGGGAGCAAAGTGATTAACAGCGCGGCATCATAAAAGGCGATATAATGCTGTCACAAAGCCAATTGAACACAACATACACACACAAAAACTACACCGCGAGAATTGCAGTGATAGCCAGACAAGCGATACAGTTTACGGAGTCACTGCAACTAAGCACCCACCACACATTAAAAAAAAAAATTATCAGATAATAATGTTCATAGCGTTAAATGTTCTTACAAGTAGACAGGTAGCGCTGCTTAATTGAGTACACTTAGGACATACTTATGTTACGGTTTTACGAAGACTCTCCAAATATTATCCATGACATATAATTAAACGATGTGAAAAGGTAGAATTTTTTATTCAACATAGTTCCCTCAGACGTTGGCACACTTGGTATAACGATGGTAAAGAACTTTAACACCCTCAGAAAAAATGTTTTCTTTTGGGCTGCAAACCACTCGTCCATTTCTATCGTCAGTATCTCATCGACCCAAAAGTAAATCCCACGAAGGTGTTCTTTGAGTTTGGGGAATATATGAAAGTCACCAGGAGCCGAATCTGGAGAATGGGGTGACTGTTAGAAAAGGTCAGGGCGTGCATTATGAATTGCGTCCATTGAAACACAGCTCCTGTGAGCAGGAGCCCAGGTAGCACAGTCCGTTGGCTAAGTGTCGGCGATAGCTCGGGCCAACGTAACATAGTTGGCGCAAAGTCACAGTCTACAAACGATAAATATCCAACATTAGTCAAATATCGGCAAAATACGTTGGCTCAACTTATCATTGCAACGTTCCATGTTCGTTGGCTTTATATCGGTTTGTTGGCTGAATGTCGCATAAAAGTTTTCAGACGACAATCGAATTTAGGGCGGAGTCAAAGCTGACCCCGTGGCTAAGTGGGTAACGTTCTTACGTAACATTCACGAGATCGCGGGTTCAAGTAGTACCATGTGACTTTTTTTTTCCTTTTCAAAATGCATCATTTGTTTTTTATTCCTTTTTATCTCAAAAATCATGAACTTACGAAATATTATTATTGTTCATATTACCCATACATTGTGAGCCATATGAGTTCAAATGTAACAAATGTAAATAAAATAGTTGTAAAAATCTTATTATATGTAATAATGCAGTTAAATCACGACAACCTAAATAACCAACACAACTAACAAATAAAACGTATATTTTAGTAGGATTTATATTATTTACAAAATTATTATACTCGTATGCTTTGCTGTGCGCATGCGCATCAATCGACAAGCGACATTTTGATCGAATTCAGTCAATGTACATCGCCATATGCAAACTTGTGTTGTTTATTTGATTTATTCGTTTTATTAGCCCAGCTGTTAGTCATGAAAGAGAGTTATATTATATAGTTAAGAGTATACCGTTGTTAGTGTTACAGTCTACGTTGTATAATATTTAAAATAGACCCTGTTGTGAAAGATGTTATAAGAACAATGGACGGGTAAGTACTTTACATAGTTTACATAGTAAGTACTTTCGTACATAAGTAATATAATATGTATTTTTCATACATGCTGTGATTGAAAGTTGTGAACTACTACAACCTGGCGAGGAGTTTAGAAAATATCCGGCAGTTTGTAGGAATTAAATAAGAAAGCATTGGATACCAATAACCTGGAAGATACGTCAGATCCGATAACGTAAAACTTATTTGTATCTTGCATACTAATGCCAGTCATCCTTACCGCTGATTGTAAGTAAAATACTAGTTGATAATTGCAATTGGTTTCTTTCTTACAAAATATATTTACAGATACTTTGTGTTCTATTTCCGATGGTAGGCCAGAGTTGCGTATGATATCTTACACATAATGATTTGTGACAACTGATCGTATGCTATAGGTAATTGCCTTTTTCTAATTTTTTACAAACTGATACTAGAGCTTTAATAATTACCATAAATTCATCTATAGTTACGCATGAAGTTTAAAATATTATTTATTTATTATTTTCTGGTTAATAGAATCCGCTCTACTTAGCATTTATTTTACTTTTGTTTTTTTTTTTCACAGTATAGGTAGGTATGTACTGTTTATTTTTTATTTATGCCTTGGTATTTACAGGTAATCGCGTTAGCTGAGGTGAATAAGTTGAACCGTACTGGTTGTATTGAAGACTATTTTAAAGATAATATTGAGTGACGTAAAAGCTATACAATTATCGAAGTAAGCCTTAGATAAAGCGAACATCTTTCAAACGATTATAGGTAAGATTTAATTTTTGTGCATTATTCTTGAGATATTTATCTAAAAAGTTATTGTGGATAGTCATGATTATTATATTGTATTTTTTGAAATTCCTCCTAATTAAGAAATAATCAACTAAAATAACTTATTTTTTATTACATATTTAGCCAAGACAATTTTCTATTTAATTAAAATTTTATGTTAAACCTAATATTTAGATGCTGTCTCAAAATTTGCCTGCGATATTTTAAAGAAAAGGGCTAGTTATGAGGCGAAGGCAAAGAATAACTATAGTCAAAATTATTTTTAAAAAAATCAGAAAATTTTCAAAAAGTGATACGTAATCACACTGTATACATAGCAAACCCCACAACTTCATTTCAAGATCTGTAATGGAATGAAATATACATAGTGTCCAAAGTAAAATGTTCACGAGCTATGAAGTTGATTACTTAACAAGTTAGTAATACTTTTTACTCTGAATGATAGAAAAACAGAAAAAAAGTATTCATATTGTCTTCCTTAATGGAATACTGTATATTTTTAGATATTTTTAAAGAAACTAATATTTTGAACAAAATCTTTATTACTTACTACTGTGAAATTAAAACTAGGCAAGTAAAAAGTACTTTCTGAGAATTGTGGAAATGTGCAAGTAGGCAATGATCAAATATTGTAGAATAAATAATCACATAAAGGTTTTCCTAGTTACTTGCCAAATGAACTATTCTTTGTGATTATTGATTCATCCTTAATAATTATTGCTGTGCGAGTGCCATTTATTTACTCTTCTCGAAAAATGTACTATGTTGCAAGTATATCTATTTTATAGAAAAAATTAGATATACTTCGCCATTGTTAATTTAACCAACTTCATAGCTTTAATAATAAGTTTGCAATGCACCTTACCATAACTGTGGACATGGTGTACTCGTATACTTCTAATACCTTATGTAAACTAAAGATAGATACATACATATGTTAATATTTTTTCATTTGTTCACAGTTGCTGTGCGCCAACGGTTTGATATTGCAATGGATTACGACATTTATAAAACTATTGCTCCATGGCTAGCTACTGCACATGATCGAGATGAAGGTAAAACAGTGTAATTTGGAAAAGGCTATTGTTGGTCGTACATCTTTGACTACTGCTGCTGATAAAAATTAGGAATCAGCTGAGCTGTGAACATCTCCGCGATTAGGTCAGTGTTTTATAATGTTCTAATATTTTTAGTTCAATAAAATATTTCAGTTATTATATACATGTAAAGAGATAATAAATTTTGTTCTGTAATAAGATATATCACATATGACGTAATGTGCTGTATCATTTTTGCTAATCTTGAATTTTAGTTTCACTAATAAATAAAATATTGTAATTACTTTATTTATTTATTGTATGTGCAGATGGTGTTATATGGGTATATGATTCGATGTTAACTATTGTTAACAACATAAACATACAAATTGTAATAAGTTTTCCTTATATATTGTCACATGAAATAAAACATCTACGATATATGTCCTAATTACAGGCAGATCATATCGAGATATACTATGTTACACAATTATGAGCATGTTTGTCTTGAACGCTGAATATTTCAACATAAGCGTAGATTTTATAACAGTTTTCAAATCATTACTTGTATATGTTCTTAACTATTATCAACATCTTGCATACATAGATATGTAAAATTCAAACAGAAGTTTTCTATTACATTATTTATGATCTAATTGTAATTAAACTAATTGTATTAAACTACTTAATAACATCGGATCAGTGTACCTATGTACCATCATATATGTTTTGCATCTTGTATGTCTTATCGTATAGATATCACATACAAGATTAATACCCAATATCACTTTCCGTAGTTACTCCTATGTATCCTCTCGATAAAACTCCAACGTCAGCTGCCGACGTATCACCAACAGAATGGGTAGGTACTGAAAGTTTATCCTACGCCAATGTCGTCTAAAGATATAAAACCAACGTTGTGAAATGTTCATACTTTCACATACTGCCAACATTGTTGCCCAACGCGTGCCCAATGCAACTCGGACAGTCAGCCAACGTTACACCAACGTTGTGTGCTACCTGGGAGCGTTGTCCTGATGAAACAGCATACCACGCCTGCGTTTTCCCCTCCTTCTTTCCTTGATGGAATGACGCAGTTTTGAAATTAAAGCAGCATGATATTGCCTAGTTATAGTCTGACCACGTGGTAAAATGTCTATAAGGATAATTCCTTTGGCATCCCAGAAACATATGGTCATGATTTTTGGCGCAGATGCTGTGGTACGAAACTTTCAAGAGAGTGGTGAACACTTGTGCCTCCACTCCATGATCTGCCTTTTTTACTTGCAGATTATAATGATTTGCTTAATGAGGACAAACTTCGTCTCTGAAGTGGCCTGCCGAATTGGCTTTTGCTCTGGCGTCAACATTTTCGGTACCCATCGCGCAGCCTCCTTGTAGAGACCTAGTTCTGTATATAAAATGGTTTCGACGCCACCTATTGAAAAGCCACAGGTTTAAGCTATGAAGTTCGCAGTGATTTCAGCACCATCTCATAGACCAGATCAATGTTGTCTTTATACACAAAAGCTTTCGGTCGTCCAGTACCAACACAATGCCTTGCCCAATTCTTCCCCACGTGATGAAGGTGCAAATTCACCCACAAATTGTACCACATCCATATGAATTTCTGACGGAAATTGCAGAGATATTTGATTACCACTCTGTTCTCAAATTTGTTCATGTCGGAAATTTGAGCAACACTTGGTAACAATCGGCTCTATAACTTAATAATGCAGCAACATAAACCAATTAAAATTTGTGTGACTTGTCGCAATCAATTGACAATTAAGTGACATTAATGACGACAATGAAAATCAACGTCAGAAACAATAACACTGACCTCGTATTAACCCGTGAATATAGAATTTTAATTAAATTTTCAAAGGATTCGTTACTCTATAGCGACAGGAAATTAATGCGAATATTTTCATATAAAAATGAGGAAGTATGTAAAAACGATCTTAAAATTTCCAGATATCTAAGAGAGACCAATGGGCCAATAGAAATAAAACAAGGAGGTAAAGGGAACTGCCAGGATCAAACAAGATATTAGTAGAGCTAGATATGTGATTAGCAATTTAAGAGCAAATCCTGCTAGCGAAAATAAGTAAAATGATAAAAATTGAAAGAATGTCAATAAGAAGAACTAAAAATAAATCTTGCTGTAAGA
This sequence comes from Holotrichia oblita, assembly GCA_023690525.1. Lineage (NCBI taxonomy): Eukaryota > Metazoa > Arthropoda > Insecta > Coleoptera > Scarabaeidae > Holotrichia > Holotrichia oblita. The sequence continues at coordinate 28,745,100 of CM043021.1, forward strand.
CATTATAAGAAACAGTTTACTTTCACAAAATATTAGTCAGTGCTGAAGAAGATATTTTGTCTGAGACAATATAAAAATACTTAGAAAAATTGCGTTTGTATTACAACAGAAAGTGAAAGAGGCATTCAGTTGGAATGGGTGGTGATTGCTCTCCAACACTTTGCCTTTTTGGTGGTCGTTGCCGTATCAGATATAGGAAAGACTTCCATTATGTTTGTGAACAACCAAATAACTTCTGAAGTCTATCAAAAGGACATCTTATCGAATATCCAGATATTCAAGAAGTGACCACTACACATTTTAACAGGTTCACACCTCTTGATCAACAATAAGGTTTCCGCTAAACCAATGCCTCGATTTTATTGAACCCAACAAATAGCCTCTAAACAATTTAGATCTGAACCTGTCAACACAATTAATTTATAACAAATGGTAATTAGTGAACCATTGCTGCATGAATGGTTGAATTAGAATAACTAAAGGTATAAAATTTGTGAAATTTTGTGTTGCTCTACAGGAGTAACCACTTAAACTATTAACAAGGTACAAAAGGAACCTCTTGGCTACAGTTAAGCAATGCAAAATGCAGGCAGCTATCAATTTCAAAGCAATAAATCCTAGTCGTCATACAGTCTCCCTACATATTACACAATTTTAGTTAAAAAATTTGTACTTAATGATAGTATTAAATTCGGTTGAATTCGATTAATAACTTAAACAACTATTAAGGTGTGCAAAGTGATTAATGATAAATAATTTGATTTTAATCTAGACGATTTCTTGAAGCAAATAGCTTTAATATTTCACACTGCTGACGGGTGTCGTAAAAGCTTTTTCAGCTAGAAGTTGAGCATTTAGGATCAGCAATACTCATTACTAATTACTCTCTGAGATACTAAACCGAAAAGGAATCGAATGTTTTCTGTAGTTGATAATCTTAGACCGATAGAATTAGGAAAAAATAGCTGTTTAAAATGAATGATTGGTATAACACAATTAGGACACTGGAACTCAACCTCAGTTGCAGAAAAGTATAGGAGATTTTTTATCAAATAAAATTAAATTAGCTGCGAAAGTATTGACTGTAAAGAACAATTTATCGGCTACTAATACTCCATTAGCAGCTACCAAAATTCTTCGGCAACTAGCAACAATTTTAATTTGATGCGTAACCAGTTGTACCTTTAAATAATAGTGTGTATAATATTATTTTAATTGTGTTGTTAAGGTAAATTACTAAAGTGAGTTTTCCATTAGTCGTGCAATTTTCTATTTCTAATAAAAACTTTTACTTTATGTTTAAATTGCTTCTATTAGGTACGATATCCTTGTTTCACATTTCTTTATAGCCGATGGGCAATAAAGAGGTGCATGCCCTAAAAACGACATTTATCACAAAGATATTAATGCAAAATTGTCTATTTATATAAGATATAGATACATTACTTCTCTAAGGATGTAATTTCAGTTCCATTGCAATACGTACATATGTGTATACTGCTTCTAATATATGATACATAAAATATGCAGAACTTCAGTCTAATTTGACACTTATTGACATATATAAAAGGATGGAAATGTTGTGAGAACGCTCATTTTTTTCATTTCTGATCGATGGCAGGAAAAATATTCGACCGAAGAGTGATTATGAACGTTATTTTATTTATTCCTAACATCAAATGCATTTGTGTCGTTTGAACCTTAATATGCCTTATCCATTTTACTAACTATCTTTGTAGGCCCATTAAACTCTATGTATGCTACTTAAACATTAATTGCTCGCCAGCAATAAAAATATCATTCTTTTTATGATAGTTTATTATACTAAGTCATCTCCATATCAGGACACAAATTCTGCGAACAATACGAGCTTCAATAGTATGGAATTACCACCGATACTGTGCAGTACCTGGCTGGCATATGAATACTCAACTAAGCGATTGCTTAAATCCAATTACACTCATTGTCGTATGCTGCTGTAATGCAACCAGCTTCTAATGTAACTAGATGACCATTCGCTAGTCATTCCCGGCAGACCATTAAACACAAATTGGATAGTTCCATAGAATTAGCTTTTCGAGGTAGCCAACAGTTGTAGCTGATAGAATACACTGAATCTTAGATAGAGTATTTAGCCAGCCAGATATACATTTCTATGTAATGGAAGCGACGAACACACAGCTACGTCGGGTTTATAGGTGGAGATAGATTATGCAGTTAACAAGGTCCTCTTTGTAACGTCATTATCGATCGAGAAAGCTGTATAATTTTAAACTAAAGAATTTCTTTGAACCATTGCTTGCTTGGGTTCAAGAATGAATATCCATTATTAATTACTGCAGAATAACATTGATTTGCCAAGTAAGGTTAGTCGAGGGCTGACAAACAGTTTCTCATGGAATTAAACATTCAACTAAAGAAAGTGAAACACTCAAAATCAGGAGACTAGATTTCCATATAATTAAATGTTTTCTTAGATTAAGAGAAATCTTTCCATTCACTATAGTCTATTTTTAAAGTACAGAGACGAATTTCTGAACATACCTCAGGCCCAAATCACATGCACGAAAATCTTTAAAACAAATTGTACCCGGCAAAATTCAAATATTTGTATTTGTGGTACGTACATTTATGTATGTACATATATTAAGTATACACCTCTGCTTAGACTGAAGTTTATTTTCTGATATTAAATTTATAGACCCAGACAGCACCGAATAGTATCCGACATATTTCCAATATGTTTCATAGAAACATTGATAACATATCAGAAATCTTACGAAATATATTTGCAATATTATAGAAACATTTATATATGTCAATATGTCCGCAAATGTTTCAAACAATGCAATATTTCCGCAATATTTCTATAGCCATATTTCTAGAATATTTTAGTAATAATTCCGAAATGTGGATTTCTTTTTAGAAATACACTTGTTATAATAGCTTTTTACTATCGAATTTTCTGTTAATTTCTCTGAAAGTAGGTAGATTTTGTGCATTCAGAATAGATATTCTTAATTTAATAAATAAAGAATAAAGTCTTTAGAAAATGAGTTATCATTTATGTATTTGGAAAATATAAAATAAAAAGAATTCCGAGTATCTTAAAGCATCTATTTCCAAAATTTAACAACTTACATTACATAAAAAACTTTTAAATACAAAATGTAAATATTAATAAAGTTATTTAAGTTGCAGCTCTTGATTTCTTCTTCCTGAAACAACACTATCTTAGTTAAACATTGCTGTAAGAAACTAGAATCTACACTCTAAATGTAGTTTTAACTCTAAATTTTAAACAGTTAACGTTATATTATGTATATTAATTACAGGAAAAAATGCACATGCAAACAAACACTACTCCATCAATTCTCTGGCAAGCCTTAAACCAGCCTGTGTAAGCCAAGTTGCTATTATTGCAGATATTTCATTTTCTGTTGCATCTCTCCAATGTTCTCTTACAGTGTCTAACCTCACATTCTTTAACTTTGGTAATTTTCTGTGCATAAATTACATACCCATAGCAAATTGAACTGTTTATATCATACATACATGTGTAAAATGTTAATACGTACCATATTTCTACGATTTACACGCCACTACCATATAAAAAATACACGTCGCACGTCGCCACAAATAATAAATTATGACTGTGAACTCGAACTCACAGAACTGAACATGAACCACGAATTTATAAAATGGAGGATGAAGTGACAGTATAATTAATATATTAGTTTAATATGGAATTGCATATTTTACATATGCGCAGTTTTTATTTATATTAAAACATTAAGTGGTTACCAGGGCAGTTAAAAATAAACATATCTATATATAGACATATTTATTTTAATTTTTAATAAATATATATTTATTGTCGATTGGATTTGTTAGGTTTCAGAAAGATACCTGAGAGATTAGTATGTAAACAAAATTAGCATCATTTCCGATGTATATCTGCCATATAAACAATGTAATGAAACCTAAATGACATGTTGTAACATTTAGGAAATATTTCTGAATTGTAGTGTGCTGTGTGGGGACTCACCGTCAGAATGCTGAAGAGGAAAGAATTTAAATATTAGAAAGTGTAAACCGAGGATAGATAAGATATATAACATTTATTTATTCCGAAATATACAATCATAATACATTTATTATAAACTTACAGGTTCTGAAAAAATTACATTCAAATATTTATTTACAGAAATGCAAATGTAATAAAAATATTTGTCATAAACTTATGAGCTGCTCATAACTGTTAATAAATTCATACATCTCTACATTATGATGATGATATCGAACTACAATCAAAATCTTCGCTGTCACTATCCTCTCCAACTCTAATGATGAATGGTTCTATTACATCGTCAATGATTGTATCAAGATCTTTCATAATTCTTTTTTTATAACATGGTTTATGCATTTTTGCCAAATAGCAGTTACATTACCCAAGGCGTCAAGTAATAATTGTCTCACTTCAGATAATTTAAATGTTTTGTTTTTCTCAGCCATTTCATTTTTTATTTGGCCCCAAACAAGCTCGATGGGATTCAGTTCGCAGTGGTAATGAGGTAATCGTAACAGTTTTATTTTGTGATTTTGCCAGTTCATCAATTACATAGGAATTATAATTATTCTTATGAATTTTAACCAAGCTCAACTGTTCAGCTCTGACCATATCCTCATCATACTGTATTTCCTTGCTTGTTAGCTAGTTTTGAATATTCACCTTTGTCTATGACGATGATGGTGGCTTTTCAATTTTTCGACTATGATATGATTATCTATAACTATAACAGCATTGTCAGGTAAATAGTTTAATATTCGAGTGAACCATTTTTCAAAAACAGTAGCATTCATTTCATTATGATAATCAGTGGTTTTCTTTCTTTCAAACAGTAATAAGTCATCTTTTTTGTACTTGGTTGGTTTTAATTGTATTTGTTTCGATGTATTGCTTGTACATTACTTACGAATATATCTGGTAACTATTACTGTAGTGCTCTGAAAAGAACTACTAGAGTATATAATGAAATAATAGAGAAATAATAGAAACAAGAACAAGACTTAATCATAAACAGTGTCAGGTGACAGAATCTGAGCAAGATCGATACATTGTAATTTGGCCTTGCTTTCAATCAATGAGAATTCACTGTCAAAGTGGTCTGTTCAGAAATTTGTCTAAATGTTATTGTTGGAATAATTATTTTCTTAAATTATGTTTTACGTTTAGTTGATAAACAATTCTGTATACTCCACCAGTTAATTTACAGTTCGTCAACAGAATAGTAATATTCATAAATAATACACAGTTGACTAAGTTGAATAAGATGTGCCGAGCACAATTTCAGTTCCCTTCACTTGTATAGTACAAAAATTTGTTTCATAACATTTACAGTTTTCAATAAATTGAGTAACGATTCAAAGAAAATTTGCCTAAGACTGTGATGGTTGTAGCACAGGCACGAGATCGTCAGATTTAATTTCTTTCGATGGATTTATTCGTTTGAGGAGGACACTAGCTAGAATAACATCTGCCGACAACCAAGAACCCGTTTGATAGTCTTGAGTATGCAAAATGCACTAATTCTTTTAATAAATTTCATTAACCCTTTAAAACTATTGGTCACTAACCAGATCTACGTTTTTTAGATTAAATATAAGTAAAATTCAAAATTCTTCAGCCTCGAGATTTTTCTAGGTAGTATAACAGATTGATAAATAGCCAAATAGATAAATAAAGGATTTAGTATTAAATCTGTTAAAAATACTAGAAGCGTATTTCTTTCACGTGTAGATACTCACCTAGATAGATTACTTTTCAAGTCTTCTTCTGCCTTTCGATTAACTTCGCATAGTATTTGCAACATTCTCTTTCAAGTAATAATCGTTTATGCTTGTCGCAAAAACGCAGAGGACGTCTTACCCTTCTGGAGTAGAATTTTCTGAAAATAATGAGAGTTTGCTTTAGTAATATGGTTAATGATATAGCAATTGTTTGTGTTTTATTTTTATTGGAATATGGATTTACATCAAGTAAAGGCGGAATCTATTGAATAGTTAATTATATGAATCTAAAATGCTAATAGTGTGAAGATAAAGCGAATAGACGTCATCATCTACCTGATTCCAGGACCTACGATATACATTTTGGTTTTTCCTTTATTTTTTTATGTGTGGTGGGTGCTTAGTTGCAGTGACTCCGTAAGCTGTATCGCTTGTTTGACTATAACTGCAACTCTCGCAGTGTAGTTTGTGTGTGTAGGTTGTGTTAATCCACTATTTACTACAGCTCGAGTGTCATATATGCTTATAGAATAGAAATACATTGCGAAAACATTGTGTGTAGTTGTCATGCAGTCACTGCATTGGTAAAATGGAGAATTAAATCTGTTTTAACACTTGTGGCAGTTTCATCTTATAAAAGACAACTTGAGTTATATTTCAATGTTGTTTTTATAGGAACCTGTATGGTTTCTTCATAAAGTTACAATACACATTTTCGTTAATATGTCCGTACATTTTGCCAAAAATAAAAACAAGTCTTGAACTTCGCATACTAAGATACATGTAATTTCTGAAAATAAAAAATTACAATATATGTGCAATGGGCGATGAATGCTTGACAACCGCAACAAGATGCTCTGCAGAAAAGATGATAGCAAAGTGTTGAACGCATTCTGAGTATACATACGTATACATATAAGAACAAATAGGTCATTTTATGTACGCGTATTTTACATGCCGTGGGTTTCTTTTTAAATGCTATTATATGAAACACTAGCTACAAAATTCTTGCGTTTTATACCTAATTATATTGTATGAAAGTAGATGTACGGATATTTTATAGATCAAACTATTTTCTGGGGAAAAGATGGTAGATCGTGTAACGACTATAAATAACCAACGGTGAATGTAATTTTTTTCCTATAATTTAAATTAAATGCAAAATTACGTACGTACGCTGCTGCCATGAATTTGCCACGTCTAGTAATTTTTTTTTTATGTGTGGTGGGTGTTTAGATATGTAATATAGACATAAATAAAGATGCTTTTGAAATAAGGATGTTAGGTGATACATTATAATATAAGGAATATATGTGTACTGTTATAGATAGACATGGCAATATTATACCAGAATAGTGAGATGGTTGACTTTTTATTACAAAACAGAGCAAACCATAGTATACGATTTGCTCCGTTTTGTAATAAAAAGTCAACCATCTCATTATTCTGGTATAATATTGCCATATCTAGTTATAAACTAAAAAGAATTCGTTCCTCTATGTATTTATACTCAACTACAGTTTGCATATTAAGTATTATACCATACATAACCGCTCAGGGGGCCCCCAGGTAAAAGAATTTTCTTACCTTCTTCTTCCCGACTGTATTCACTAATAGTGTGCATAAGCTTACTAAGCTGTCATCTGAATGTGTCTAGCATATCACATACTTTATTTTAACCTCGTAAATCATACAGTGTGATTTATATGTTATCATGTAGAAAGCAATTTTTGTGAAATGATTTTATTTTTCGATTTATTTGCGACTCTGTGCTGTAGCTATCTACTGGAATACGGGGAAATTAAAACAAAGTACACAAAAATAAATTAAATTCGAAAGAAAACGCATGTCCGCCATATTTTCGTGATTTAAAAAAGCATCTTCCGGGTTATATATCGTTGTAAACTACTGCTTTTATCGGGAAAATACATAATAGTAAAATAAATGGTCTACAATTGCAGATTTTGTCAAACCTCATAAGCAAATTATACCTTTATATGGCAGGATATCTTATTCAACAACATTTCAACAAGAACATTTTTGTTAGTAAATATAGTTACTTATACATTTTAGTTAATTTAGTTAACAACAATTTCATATCATATACCAATACCTAGCGGCATCCACATTTCTCCAGAAACTTTTCTTTTTTAAAGAACTAATTGAAAAAATCTATATTATTATTAAAATGAAACACCAAGTGTCACATCAATACGATATATACTAATGAATATAAAATAAATTATTTATTGAATTGCAAATAGCTACCTTGTTATATCCATCCACTCAATTAGTAACTGATTTGCAATACCATTCAATATTGGCTATAGATATATCGATTCCATTATTTTGCTATTAGCAACAATGTTCATTTTAATTAGCTAGAATATTCGTGTCGACGAACTTGAACAAAGTATAAAATGTAAACACAAAAAAATAACAAAAAGCTCAATAACATTTAGCGTCAAATGAAGTGGAATTAATAGCCGTTGTAAATAACGAACGAATATAAAGTTTTGCGGGTACATTGTATAAATGTTCTCCAATAAAACGGTTGAAAGTTTCCAAACATCGTTCCCAAACCGAGTCGTATAATAAAGATCACTATCGCTATATACGTTATGGCCAATTGGCATTACAAATGAGTAACATGGGATTAATTTACTTAGGTAAATGATCTTGATGGAAAAAAAATTCACAGCAATTGATTTCTATTCCTGTACTTTTTCACGATATATGTTCTCGTATCGGCACCATAACTATAACAGTTATATTAAGTGTATTTGGGAGTATGTATTTATTAATGATGTCTATACTACACTATAGAAATGCAAGTACCTTATGAGCCACTTAGAACTACATGCATATCAATAGATACGCAATGTGTTTATTTCTGTTTAAGAAATCTGAAATAATGTTGATTTCAATAAACTTCACAGTAAAAATGAGTAAAAGTATTCAGTGTATAAGTTAGATTTCAGCTAGGAGCAAGAGGAAAATATAACTTGGACACCAAATTTAGAAGTACTACAAATTCTCGTTATTTGCAAACAACCTATAACGAATGCAGTGCAAGATGGCTCTTATAGCATTTAAATTTCCCAAATACTGACAGCAAAGATATCAGATAATTAAGAGGAACACAATATTATACATTCTCCAAGGTCTGATTTGAAAACAAGCATCTGGTCAATATTTAAACAACTGTTTTTTTTTTTGGAAAATAATCTGTCAAAGCATTCCAAAAATTACGCTGTCCATCACAAGATCGGTTCTATAGGGGTGTGTCATCCCCTGAATGACAGCACCTATCTATATTGCTTGTCGCACATCGTAGAGTGTGCGAATTTCACGTCCCAAGGTGAATTACATTGGTGAGTATTTAATCCCTAGATTCCATATTATCCATTATCTTATGCGGTACTAAAGTCACTTTCGAGTTTTGGCCAGCTACTCGAATTAATTTAAGTGATGTATCTTTAACACAATCTATGCAAATTGTTACTGTGCTGTATGCTATTCGTGTAAATATGAGCTCAAAATCCGGCAGGTAATTTGAAAACAAGATTCACAACATCTGACCAACTTAAGTAATGATTTGTGTTACCAGTAGTCCTCTTAGTTGACAAACCATGCAGTTACTTTGCACTATAACGACTATAGTACCGAATCATTGATTCATCTCTCGGTGCTATTTACGTGAATACTTCATCCACCTTCCATGTGATATATTCTATAGTGATAAAGAATTGTAAGAAAATCATTATGTGAGCGAGGAAGCAGTGGTTAAGGAACGAATTAAATTATCATTACTTTAGACGTAGCAAATTAGGAGTCGAATTATATAATTAGCATCTCCAAATAACGCGACATTTAAATGAGGATAGTTTTGAAAAATAATGTGATTTTCATAGGCACGTAATACAACCAGCGAACTAAAATTAAAAATGATATACTTGAACAAAAAAACTGCAAGCTATGTACCTCGGTGTAATAAATCTTCTAAGATCTTTAACAATGATGATAGATTTGCTAAATAAGGGCTTAAAATTTCATATTCAAAGCGTAAGAATTCAAATAGAGAAGGTTATTGCGTCTATAGAAACCAATACTAGAGGCATGGAATCTACAACCAAGGAATACATTAGAAACACGTGTAAAAACAAACTTAAAAAAATGCTAGTATTAGCTGTTCAAACAGTTAAAGATCTGAGGAGATTATTTTTATTTTAATGGCGATTGAGGAAACAAAATAGTCATTCTGGGTAAATCTGACTCTTACATGCGAGTAGATAGTTTATTAGCGTACGGACCACAAAAGCAATTCAAAAGAATCAATTACCGTCTATGATCATAGAAACTACAAAAATAATGAAAAAGTGTCCTAACCTAATTAACAAAAAATGAAATAAAAAGTTTGATCACTTAGTTCTCATCCTACTATTCCTAACATGTGTTGTTTGCCAAAGTTCAGAAATTCAGTTTCAACAAGAATTACGGACAATATTAAACTTTCACAAAGTGACAAACTCAAACCTCAAAATCGCAAAAAAGACATAAGATGAAGAGGCAGACTGATTTCGAATTTCTCAAATTAAAAGATCCCACACCCAGGATTTTATTATATGGTGTAAGCTATTTATGTATGTCGTTTATAGCTAATTTAGTTTTCAGAAATTTCTTAGCTAATATACCATAACGTGGCACGTTGATATATACTAGATGACAAAAAAGTTTTCTACAGCAAATGGATTTAAAAACATTTATAAACACTTAACTGTTCCATATGTACATAGGTGTAATAGTAGTAGATTCGGTATTCTACAAAGTTGTGGTAAATAAAAATCTCTAAAAATGTCTCAAGCGACTCCCATTTTACGAGATCGATAAAACCTGCTCGTAGTCGTAATGTCCAATATCTTAGATGTTGCCATATAAATCGAAATGTCTGCACTCTAAGCGATATACGGACGTAAATGCAATAACTGCCACGTCAATACTACGACTCGTACCTGCGAAAATTTGAATTAGAATGATATAAAACTTATCTACAGCATAAACTCACCAAGAACGCCTTATTGACATAAAAGGACGCTAGTAGAAGTTACTTGTTCTCGGCGATTGTACGGAGCAAAAGGTGCTTAAAGTTTATAATTCATGAATTTTACGATCACTAGGTAAAAGTAATAAAGACGAGGATGAACGGCCATTGCTCTGGTACTGTTGTACAATAATCCCAACAGTAGATGACGTACTTATTATGACAAGTTTGTTATATTATAGAGATAATGCCTTTTCGACGTAGTAACAATAGTTCCTTCGTCACTCGTTAATATGTTGTGTACAATTAATGTACTGGAACTATTGTTATTGGTTTGACACTATTTACAACGCATTTGAAATTAAAACATATTTCTTTTCTAACTTAAGACCTATTTGTTAAGACAGAACTAGATCTAACTCATGTTTGGTTTTGTCTATAATTGGTTTTAAATGGAATATCCTGCACATTCTAACGTTTTAGTATCCTATCCTACACTAAACCCCAGCAGTTTGGGAGATATTTAGCTTTAAAAGGCAACAGCCAACATAAAAAGTAGAAATGACTCTATTTATACAAAATTTTGATATGTCAGCACTTTTCCTTTGTATACAGTTGCCATATAAATCGAAATGTCTGCACTCTAAGCGATATACGGACGTAAATGCAATAACTGCCACGTCAATACTACGACTCGTACCTGCGAAAATTTGAATTAGAATGATATAAAAAACTTATCTACAGCATAAACTCACCAAGAACGCCTTATTGACATAAAAGGACGCTAGTAGAAGTTACTTGTTCTCGGCGATTGTACGGAGCAAAAGGTGCTTAAAGTTTATAATTCATGAATTTTACGATCACTAGGTAAAAGTAATAAAGACGAGGATGAACGGCCATTGCTCTGGTACTGTTGTACAATAATCCCAACAGTAGATGACGTACTTATTATGACAAGTTTGTTATATTATAGAGATAATGCCTTTTCGACGTAGTAACAATAGTTCCTTCGTCACTCGTTAATATGTTGTGTACAATTAATGTACTGGAACTATTGTTATTGGTTTGACACTATTTACAACGCATTTGAAATTAAAACATATTTCTTTTCTAACTTAAGACCTATTTGTTAAGACAGAACTAGATCTAACTCATGTTTGGTTTTGTCTATAATTGGTTTTAAATGGAATATCCTGCACATTCTAACGTTTTAGTATCCTATCCTACACTAAACCCCAGCAGTTTGGGAGATATTTAGCTTTAAAAGGCAACAGCCAACATAAAAAGTAGAAATGACTCTATTTATACAAAATTTTGATATGTCAGCACTTTTCCTTTGTATACAGTACAGTGTTTTTGTATTCTTGATACCAATTAAACGTAGTATTTTTTATGTAAGATTTTTGTACTTATCTATTTTTTTTATAACTTCTGTTTAGCAAAGTTTGTAAATACAATTATTATTTATCTACTAGTAGAGCATGATTGTGACTTTAAATCTAGACGTGGTGGAAGACTGTACTTCAATGCTTGTAACTTTGTTCATAATTAACTTATTACAGAAATACTCCACATTTAAGCTCTTCTTGTCGTTAATGATCGATTTGTGGCGAAAGAAATCGTTTTCCATCTTCTATTTGTAAACCAAGCGATAATATACTGTACTGCTATTATTTTGCACAGAGGTGTATATCATGAGTGCCTGTTACATACATTTTGTGATCTAAGACACCACATTTTTACTTGCTACTGATGTAAATTTCACATGTTTCTGTTCAATCAACTGGATATTATGTAATTTAAATTACAGCTTTGACCACAATGTACTTTTTGTCAATTTATCTAACTCTTTCTTAGCCGAATTATTAAAAAATCAGATACTTTCATCCATAAAAACTTCATAGAAAAATTAGCAGTGACGTCTTCATTTAACTACAATAATTTTATGCATATGGGGCATTGAACATTTCTCAAATTGTTGACAATGGTCACATATTTAATGTAAAAATACAACAATCAAATCTGCTGTCCATTTAGTCGCCCGCTGACTTTTTGATTTTTGCGACAAGCCAGCATTTTCAAGATCTAAAATTTGTATCAGTAACAGCACCTTAGACATTAGAAAATATAGTAATACATATGGTCTTTATAAGAGCCCGGCATTTCAATAATAAACTAAACGTACCCGTGAAAATTAAATGGAGAGTATTTGGTTTTCACTCCCCCATTTATCTCATTCTAAATACAAGGTAGCCTAAATATTCCACTGGACTTGCAGATGAAAGTAATGTTATCTATCTACATAAAGGGGATTGACTATTACGCTATCAAATGTTGCTGCAAGTTGAACTTGGTCTTTTAACGTTTGGTAATCAGAAAGAAGTAAGTATCTGTAGATAATGAGTGCTGACTATGGCGTGTTGAAATCTGGCAGTAGGTAAAACTAATCATGTTTTAATTGCTTGTAATCGAATGGTCAAGCTTTACCCAGGATATCGTCATTGCTTGATCACAATTAGCAGCATGCAAGAGAGAGAAGTTAATCACGCACCATGTTAGTTTTTTTTTACGATTCTTGATTGTGGAGTATTATCTTATACAGCGCGATACAATCTAAACTACAAAAATTAATTTAGCGAGAAGTAGAAGATTGTGTTTATTGCGCCAAAAATAAATATAGTGTAATATTGACTTAAGTTAGTTAATTAATTTATCATAAATAAATAAATTCCTCCTTCATTAAATATTTTGAGAGAATACTTTCTCTCTGCTAACGGCTAAGGTAAACATAAAACAAATCAGAAGAAACTGTATTGGGAAATGAAAATTATTGTAAAATATGTATTCCATTTATATTTTTATATCATAATATAACTAATTAACTTCTATTTCAAAAAACACAGAAAAAGGAAAACAACAGAAAATATTTAGCGTATTGTTAATTGGCTCAGATGTATAAATAAATTTCGCAAAGAAACCAAGATAGACAGTTAGATGATCATACAGACACAAACGTCCAATACATTATTATAATACGCCAACGGGCACGTTTGCGTTTTAACAGATGAAATTAGGTTTCACCCTTTTAATTGAAGCTTTTCCAACGAAAATTGCTACGCAAAAACCTTTATTAGCTATTCAACCGGTGCGACAAACATCCGTATATGTAGGTCATAGCTGGTTAAAATTATTCGCGCTTTCGAAAAATTATGAAATCACGTTCATAGTAGGTGCGTGTGGATAAGTTGGCAAAATCTGTCTAAATTATATAACAACCCACATCTATACATTTTACACGACAAAATTTGATCTAATGAGGTTATTTGTTGCCAAATTTTATTCTAGAGTGATGTTTAGAAAAATTTGAGCAATAAATCTGATAAGAAGGTATTTCGTTTGAGGTAAAACTTAAGTATGACGTCACTGTGTTGCAATGGTTCAACAGAAAATTATATCAAGTAGGTACATTACGGCAAGCTTGAGTAGGTAAGAGATACCTACAAGGTCGCAAATATTATTGTGTCAGTAGGTAATAAACTAATGATAGCGATTTCTTGTGAGGTAATAGTATTTCTCTATAACACTATACAGGGCGCCCACCTAGTACGCGGAAGTCCAATATCGTGGTTGATAAGATAGATAATTGAAACTTTCTTATTTCACGTGTCTAGTATTCTCAACATCTACAAACCTAAAGAAATGCCGATTATCCAATGTGTTTCATTTCCTCTGCACAGACAGCAACTTTGGTTTTTTAAATACAAACCTATATTTTTTATCATTTATTTTGAATCTACGTGAAAAACAGAAGGTACTTTGTGCATGGTAGTCATATGAAAAAACTGTTTGAGATATTTGGCTTACTATGTTTTCTAGTAAATTTTTGTCAATTACAATATTGCAAATTTTGGGGTTACGCTAATTAACAGAAAACCTATTTTTTGACCAAATGTTCGGCAATAATGGTTCTTCAAAACACCATGTCAGAAACTGACCTACAGTATGCGGGGTACCCAGAAAATGTCAAATTTGACGAAGCAAAATATGAAAATCTCCGTTAATTCAAATGGAACATCCTGTATATTATTGCTATAGCATTTCCTATACCTAAGTTGAACATTTTAGGTAAAAACGCAGTATTATAGTAAAAATTGAGTAAATTTATGCATTATTTCAAATTTATTCCATTAAAAAAAAAAAAAAACTAAAAATACAATTAAAAAAATTGTTCAAAATGTTCGCTGTGCAAAAAATAATCCAACAAGTTTATAATAAGTTCTATTATCATTAGGTTCTTATGTAGAATATCTTTATCCATTTTGCAGTAGTTGTTTTATTGATGTAGGCTTGTTTCTACAAAACTGAAGACATCTTTGCATTACTATTTGTTGTGAAATGGTATTAAACGCGACTATTTCTGTAGGCCATTCAACCCAAACAAATTAAGATTGTTTGAAATATCCAAAGTTTTCTCAGCATAACATAATCCTATTTTGGAATTTTATTGTCACATTTCTTCAAATTTGCTATGTTCTGACAACCATCTACTTGTATATCTGGCATTTTAATGTTGCCTAACCTGAAATAATAATTATTAAGAGTAAATATCAAATTCATGAACAAGATTGCCAATAATGTGAAATGCAAAGGAGCATCATCATGCTGAAACTAGTGTTGATTATTAATATCTGGGGTTGTTTATTAGTAGTATATGTAACTAATTTTGCCAAAAAATTCAAATTTTATAGTTAAATTGCGTTTGTCTAGAAAAGAACGATGTCCAACATTTGTTTCTTCAAACAATCTCTTAAATTTTTTTGGGTTTTCATTAAGTTTATAATAATTGCCAGAATGGCCTACAGAAATATTCGCGTTCAATACTATTTCACAATAAATAGTAATGCAAAGATGTTTTAGTTTCTGTGCAAAGAAGCCTATATAAATAAAAGAACTACAGCAAAATGGATAAAGATATTATGCATAAGAACCTAATGATAATAAAACTTATTACAAACTTGTTGGATTATTTTTTGTACAGTGAACACTTTGAGCAATTTTTTTAATTGTATTCTTAATTTTTGAAGATTTTTGTTTTTTTTTTCCTTTTTATTACAACACTGCGATTTTTACCTAAAATGTTGAACTTATGTAAAGGGCATGCTATGGCAAAGTTGTAGAGTATTTAATTACGCGTTTTACTGATCCATAATATACAGGGTGTTCCATTCAAATTAACGGAGATTTTTTATATTTTGCTTCGTCAAATTTGAGATTTTCTGGGCACCCCGTATACTGTAGGTCAGTTTCTGACATGGTATTTTGAAGAACCATTATTGCCTAACATGTGATCAAAAAATAGGTTTCCCCACTTAATTAGCGTAACCACAAGATTTACGATATTGTAATTGACAAGATTTTACTAGAGAAACATAGTAAGCCACGTATCTCAAACACCGTCAGTTTTTTCATATAAATATCATGCATAAAGTACCTTTTATTTTTCACGTAGATTCAAAATAGATGATTAAAAATATAGGTTTGTATTTAAAAACCAAAGTTGCTGTCTGTGCAGAGGAAATGGAACAGCCTGTATAATCGGCATTATTTTAGGTTTGTAGATCTTGAGAAAACTAGACACGTGAAATAAGAAAAGTTTCAATTATCTCTTTTATCAACCAAGATATTGGACTTCCGCGTACTAGGTGGACACCCTGTATAAACAGCGTACTGTAATCAACAAAAAATATTCAATATTTTATAACAGATAGCTTTTTTTCTATTGATGCTGGAATAAAGGAATAACGTTCGAGAGATATGTACCATCTTTGGCAAATTAAATGCGATTTTTTTTATCGGGGAATGTTGATTTTGTAAATAAAGGCTTTGCTTTAAAGTGAATTTAATTACTCTAAAGAAGTTCAACAAAGCAGTACTCTCTTTTAGAGAAATTAAATTTGCTTCAAAGTATAGCCTTTATTTAGTACATCGAAGTTATTCGCTGAAAAATTCGCATTTAATTTGCCAAAGATGGTACATACATACATAGTGCGATTAGGAAGCAAACGGTAAAATCGATGGAGGAGTAGGTTAAAAATTTTAGTAGACCAATATCGTATAAAACGTATTACTATTATATGAGAATGTAAAATCTACTTAATTTTGATGTAAATCTTCTTAATTGAGGTTCCTGTCATTCAAGTTTAACTCAAAAGCAATAATTAATTCCCAATGTAATCATCCATGTATTTTGTGTAATGCGATTAAGTTCTGTATCGTTTCTGAAAGCAAAATTACCTAATTATATTATTGACGTAAGGGTTCAATAGAAAAAGATGTCGATATACGTATTTACTTTATGTCACATCCAAATGTTAAACTGGTCATGTAAGTCAGCATAGAAAACGAAACTGGTCATATTTATTCTATACCGATGACAGCCGTGAAAGGCAGAATGAAATAGCTGAAGAATCAATAAAGATAAGAGCGGCGTTGTTACACTCTCGAACCGTAAATAGTAAATAAGGCTGGAGAACAAGAGCCATCTAAATACATAAATTGATGGTTATGATTTCAGAACGGGTTGTTTCCACGGAAACATTGAGATTCTGTCCCTAGAGTATTTATTACGATGTTCGTATTTGAAATACAATTATACCGTTGTAATAACAGTATCAAAACTATTATAAGCGTGAAGCTCCACATATTTCGAAACCAAATAGGAGTATCCATATGTATGTAGGTAAAAACAAAACTATCATCAATTCAGTTTGACACCAAAGAACTAATAAAACAAAACTATATGATACATATGTATATGCATGTGTGATTGGTGAAGCTATGTATCTTGCATATACATTATACCACGCCGCAAAATCACTTTTTTGTTCATCTTTCTTATCTTACACGACAAACAAATTTATTTCGTATGTATTTATTAATATACAAAAAAAATATTGCCGATTTTTCTTGATTTTGTGTGACAAACGGGAACGTTTTTCCACATCTCTTTCTTAGATACAGTGGTCTTCAATTTTACAACTTTTATTCAGGGCAACTACATATATATTCAAAAGGTCTGTTGCTTGTATATGTCAAGGATTTTCTTTCGACAGGTTTAATTAACAGAAATGTGTTTTTTTCCTACTGGTTTATTATATATACATATTTAGTTCCAAAGATTGACAACAGGAGACTATATATGTAATATCAAAATTTTAAATGGAATGGTCGAACTAGCTACTTGCAAAAGAAGTATGAAATGTCGTTCTTATTAGTGCCAGACTACGAACTAATTCGACAACTGTATACACAGTTTTTCAACTTGTTTCAAGGCTCGAATCTACTGAAATTTTCGTATTTACTAACCAAATTTAGATAATTGTCCAAAAAGAGAACGCAAATAAATAACTAATAATATTGTATACAATTATAAGAGATAGTAAGTCAGCGAACAATGGAATTGGTCAGATATAAAATGTACAATATTGCCAACAAAACAGAGCATATTGACTAAGAAGATTTGATGGAACCTTAGCAATACAACAAGATTAATATACTACAAAACATACGCTTTACTGTACTGAGATTTCAAACCAAAACGAGAACGGATTTCTTGCGTGGAATTTAAAATATAAAAATAATAAAAATATATTACATCACAGATATTGATACTTATAGGCGCAGATATATAATAATAAACTAATAAGCGAACATTTCCGAACAATCGATAAATTGGAGAGTATTACAATTTAAGCTGCAGAACTGCCTAAAAAGGTATAAACAGTTTACGCAAACTCTATTCGAACCAGAACAAATGACCTTTTCAGATTATTAATTAATACATCACCGTTTTTTTATCTAATTAGTGCTTAGACCAATATTTGGAAATGCTTAAGTTATTAAACGGTACTTAGGTGCTACATCAATATTATCCTTAGAAATTGTGCATTACTAGTGTATTACACACAGTCGTAAATAACCTGCTGAAGGACGTGACTGCCAGATGGGACTTATAGACAATGAAGTGTGAAGTTACATTAAAATGCTAGTACATTAAATATTTAGACGGTCGTGTAATCACTTTATACGTACGATATAAGGAAGCGCAGTATATTAATGTCGAATGACTTTAGTGAATGGAATGTTGTAAGGGTAGATTATACATAAATAATAAGGTTTAGGTACTCGGAGAAATAAATTTTTACGTAGATGTCAGACGCAATTTACTATACTTTAATTTTCAGTATTTTTTTCGATACATCATTTTTCTACAGAAAAAAGAAATATTATTTTAAACTGTTTCGATAATTACTTCCATAATAAAATCGACGATCTTAGTAGTTCTATAGAAATAATACGGCAGTGCGCGGAACGACAAAATGTTAGCCCTAAACGATGGCCTTGATTAAAATGATAAACATCCATAGCATGGTGTCCAGGTAACTGACTAACTCGTTTCTTGAATAATTGTAATATTTTCCAATCCATTTGAAAAGGTTTCCGAGATCATAATGTGTAGCTAAGTATGTACATATATACTGGCTTCAACTCAGTTCAGTGTATTGTGAGGTATTTACTATCGTAGGCATTGCTATCGGACAATTCCATCAAAGTGGTTGGAAGTAATTAACCTGGTAGGTTAAGTCCAACACGCCGATTAATGAGTGCTATACCGATCCTTTAGAACCAAGTCGAGCTAGAAAAGACATAGATGGAGTGGGCGGTTGTAAAACATATACGGCATACCACGCTGGCCAATGCGTTAATTCCGTAGGTATATGTTTTACAACCGCCCCACTCTAGGTCTATCTCTTTTCTAGTTCGCCTTAATCGCTCTAAATGACAGGTATAGTTGTGCCGTTTTCGATATAGTCAGACGCTTAGACAGTGTCGCTCGCTAGCGATAGTAGGCAAAAACAAATACGCATTACGTGTATGTATTTATTATGCTCACCAATCGCACTGAATCAGTTCTCTGCGCTACTGAAATATTGAGTTTTATATACGCTCCAGTAGAACAAGTTGGTATTGATAGCGATGCCGCGTAACTTTTATGTACGCTATGAATGTGTTACTGTATCGACGCATCTCCCACTACTGGAGGAACGAAAAAGGCCGGCGTAAGTCCGCTCTCTGGTAATTAGGTCCAATATAAGATTAATATTATATCTATTTTTATTATGAAGACATGCGATAAAAAACCAAAATTGTTCCCATGAAAGAATAAATTTCTACGCCATGAACATGTTTTTTCAGATAAAAACTTTAGGCACGCATTTGGATTCGCAATTAAAAGTTTCACATTTTTCTAACTTTTCGAGAACATTACCTACCCCCAGCAAATAAAATTCTTTCAAATGTGTTTAAATAAACGGTATTGTCGAACCGGCGTTATACATTTAGGGAGGTTATTATAGATTTTCATACCTATAAATTCTGTTTTCAGTAAAACATAGAGGGATTTAAAGTTCGTTTATTGTATTGAAATTCTTCTCATCCCAGATATCTTTCCGCCTGTAGATAAACAATCGTACAATAACCTAATTAAAATCAAAGTAGCAAGTCGAAAGTAGGCGAAATAAATTACCGGTGTATTGCTTTATTGCTCTTTCTACTTGTGATAAAATGATTTGATGATCCATTTGAATAAGAAGGGTCATTAATTATAATTTTGCAATTGCCTTAATCATTTACTTTAGTTGTAAATAGCATAAAATACAGTTGAAATATTTAACCAATTTCTTGTATGGAGATGAAAGCTTCATTCTTATACATTTTCCCGAAAACTTTCCATGTTATCGCTGACTGTTTTGTTTACGAGAAGTTTGTAAGGAGTGTCGGAGAACATTTTTGAATCGATTTCCTTTGTTGAACTTATTAAAATACAAGCGTTACAACGACTTATGATTTCATTTTAGAGATATGTATTAAATTTATGAGGGGTCAGGTTTTAATATAGTTATAGTACTATCAAATTTAGCAAACGGTTAAAAAATTATATAAATGGTTATTTCATTCGTCTGCTGTACTGACATTTCTGTAGATCTATCTGCGTTTTGATCCTCATTTTATAAACACCGTATCAACATCGTTGGTCTATGAAAGTATTGGGAGAAGAAATAGGTTACCGGTTACATTGCCAATTTGTCTTTAACAAAACAGTTAACGAGAAAAAGATCTCGCATTTCTAAGGAATGAATTAGAAGATTTCCTAAACACCTGTTCTCTTAATATAATAAGGCATTTGTGATTATAGCAAGATGGAGCAATGAGTCATTTCTCTAGGAATATACGAAATCATGTGCCACCCAATGTGACTTTTCCTTTGGGAATATATAACAGAACAAGTTTACCGAACAGTTCCAACAACACGAGACAATATGCAGCAGCGTATATGGCAGGCATTTCAAAGTATTTATGATCGTATGCTGTATAAGATTTCCAGATTATTCATGAAAAGGGTAGAAACGAGCATTAGTCAAAATGGTGGTTGTATTGAAAATGCGTTGTAAAATATTTAATTTATTGGTTATCTGTTTGCAATTTTCTTTTTTCATAAGTTACAACGTGCTTTTGTCTTTCTTTAAAATAAGCAATTTCTTTTAAAATGTACCCCCACGTAGCTTTCCTTTTATAATAACGTCATGGAATACGAATATATTAGGATGAATGCTTTGGAGGCGTTTATCATAGCATTGACGCAAATGTTGTCTGGAATTTATATTTATGTGACAGTAACAGTATTTTGTTGAATTTCCCCAAAACCTATGTAATCAGTCAATATAGAATGTTAGTATGGAATAATAAATTCCAAGTGTAATTTGTTTTTTTTTTTACTGTATGTTCACACGTATGCGGTAACACATATAGAAACCTGAAATGATTGGAAGTATCTCCAAAACCATGAACTTAAACAGCATACGTACTTTATTCAAATTAATCGATAATCAAGTTTTGCTTTCAGCTAACCTATAAAATGAAGATTTTTGCATTTCAATTATTTTAAAAAGACCCTTCTTTCTAGAGTACTCTGTGTCACGTATGTAAGTCTATAACTGCTTATTGTCATTATAGCAGATGCTTCTAACGTTTTTTCTGAAGATAAGGAAATATCGACATTTTCAAACAAATATAAATACCTTGCAAATAATCTTGCAAACTAGTGAAAGTAGCTGAATATTCAAAAATGTAATATAGAGAGTATTCTATTTGAAAATTTAAAGTTGCTGCTGGTTACCGGTAAATTAAACACTCTGTATACTGCTAAATAATTTTGTGTTATAGGTTTCATAAAGCTATACAACTTTTGTATTTAAATATTTGCCTTATTTTGTACAGCAAGAGAGATATGGAACAATATCGCACTATTTTTACACCCCGTATACTGGCGCACATTGTGGAAGTTGATTTTTATATCATACCTATCTCTTAAAACTTGCATAAACAAAGTTAGCAACATTGTTAGAGGCATAAATATATTACAATGTCAAACGCAGTAAATGAATTGTATATCTAGGGAAATTATTGTTCGAAAATATTAGGTTCCCTAATGAGGATATTACATTTATTGTATAATAGCAATACTACGGACCCGGAATTTCCCTACCATACTGTTATCGTTAATCGTTATTAGCGCACGAATAAAATAAATGCAGACATTTTAGTGAAACAAATATCACATACATAACGGTGATAATTTGACACCCCAAAAATAAAATTCTGCAATTCTCGCGTAACAACATGTTTATGTTAACTATATTTTAATTAAAGAGTGCACAACAAATGAGTTCAAAATAAATAATAGTTTTTTGCTAAATTTGATAATACTATAACTATATATTGAAACCTAACCCTGATAAATTTAATAATTATCATATATAATACAACGAGTGGTTTTGTGATTATCGATAATCGCCGGCTTGACACGAGATATGTTGCCAAATATTAATTCCACGAGTCCGAAGGACGAGTGGAATTATTTGGCAACATATCGAGTGCCAATCCGGCGATTGCAGATAATCACAAAACCAAAAGTTGTATTCTTTAGATTATACAACGAATAAAGCAACTTCACTAAATTAAGTACGACATTTTGAGGTTAATTTCTAACGGGTACTAAATATAGGAAATGTCATCACTGACAAGCATTCTGAGCTGCCTAATATCAATGCATAATAAAGCAAGAAACAGGAATTAATAATACATATATATGTGATCGAACTTTACAAAATTCTATAGATTGTGACTATATGTAGTTTTCAGATCGCACTGTAAAGAGGTTTATTATTTTTATCTTTCTGATCAATATTTTCTAACATAGTTTCGCTGTATCAATTTATGACAGGTAGGAAATGAAACTGACTGAAACTGACAAGCAATTTGCAATGAACAATCAACGATTAAAACCGGTTGCTATGGTAAATCAACAAAGGTGATTATCGCTTATTAATGAAAAAGCACGGTGCTTGATTATCACTTATTAATCCAGTAGAGGTATAGGGAAGTAATACATTATGAGTTGTATAATCTCAAAAATGAAAACATAAGTCATTGTAACGCTTGTATTTCAATAATGTTCAACAAAGGAAATCAGTTCAAAAATGTTCTCCGACACTCCTTACAAACTTCTCGCAAACAAAACAATAAGCAATAACATCGAAAGTTTTCGGGAAAATGTATAAGCATGTCCGGCAACCAGTAAATGAGCGGAGCTTTCATCTCCATACAAGAAATTGATTAAATATTTCCACTGTATTTTATGCCATTTACAACTAAAGTAAATTATCAGTAATAGCGGAACTGTAATTAATATAATAATATATAATTTTAACATGTATAAAAATCTCTTTTAACAATGATTGAAAATGATACAAAACACATGTATCGAAACGTAAAAGGAGAAATATATTAAACTTAACTTAATTTTGACCGTCATTACCCAACAAATTATAAAAGAAAAGTATTAATAAAAATTGTGTTATGAGGGCTTCCGGGTTTTGACCGCGTCATAGTAAAGTACATATATACAATACAAAATAAAATAAAGCAAAAATGAAAAAGAAAAATTACAAAAAATATATATACAACTTACTCAAACTCGACGTTTCGCCACTAATGTAAGTGGCTTCTTCAGGAGCAAAACTAGGTGAGGGGCGCCAGAAGGTCACGGTAACTCGACGTGTCAACCACGCTAGAGGCGAAAACCTTCTGACAAGGAGAATATGGACGTGCAGGGGTATATATACCATTCTGCAGGGAAGCGGAACGGTGAGCGCGAGGCAACGATGCGGAACAGTGAGCACGGGTCGAAGAAGCGGAAAGGACGGGTTTCCAAATGCTGGAGAGTGGGTAACCAATATCGCGATTGAGATTTTGAGGATGTCTCTGGATCTCGATAGCTTCCCTTACCTTTCGTGGAAAATAGCGATGAGACTTGCTTACAACAGATACCTGATCAAAACAAATTTTATGGCCCGTATCTATGAAGTGTTCGGCTAAGGCTGAGTGTGTTGAGGAACGTGACTTAACGTACCGTTGGTGTTCCTTGATTCTAGTTTGAATAGAACGTCCAGTTTCGCCAATGTACACTGAGCCACAGTCACAGGGAATTTTGTAAATACCTTTATGGGAGAGAGCAGGGCGAGTGTCCTTGGGCGAAGGAAGAATTTGGGAGATCTTGTTTAAAGGTTTAAAGATGGGTTGGATATCTTGATTACGAAGAATTCTACCGATGTGATCTGTAACGCCATGGATGTAGGGAAGAACGATGGTACTTAGCTGATTACTAGATTCTGGTGCTACCTTAGGAGACCGTGGATGAATGTACCTATTTATTACCCTTTGTATGTTGCCGGAGGTATAGCCATTCTGTAAAAGAGCAGTTTTTACATGTTTCAATTCTTTGTCGATGTTGTCGGGTTGGGAAATTGAGATCGCGCGATGTACTAGAGAGCCGATTACCGATTGCTTTTGTGCTGGATGATGATGTGAGCTGGCATGAAGATATCGGTCGGTATGTGTGGGTTTCCTGTACACGGAGTGACCTAAACGACCATTTGGTAGACGAGTAACTAACACATCAAGGAAAGGCAGGGAACCGTTATTCTCAATCTCCATTGTAAACTTGATGTCGGAGTGTTGACTATTGAGGAAATCCAAGAAAGTAGGCAGAGTGTTTTTGCCATGTGGCCAGATAATGAAGGTGTCATCCACATATCTTAACCAAGTTTTGGGTTTTAAATTCGCATGTTCTAAAACAGTGGTCTCAAAAGCCTCCATGAAGATATTAGCTACAACCGGGGAAAGTGGAGATCCCATAGCGGCGCCGGAGGTTTGATGATAGTATTTTCCTGGAAGGTAAAGTACGTTGAAGTAAGGCACTTCTCGACTAACTTGGCTAAATCTGGGGATTGGTTGTCCTGGATCAATAATTGGTGGATTATAGCGACGGAATCGGCGACAGGTACTTTAGTGAAGAGTGAGGTAACATCAAAACTGACAAGAAGATCTTCGGGTTCGATAGAGATTTCAGAAATGAGTTTAACAAAGTGCGATGAATTTAGAATGTGAGAAGGAGCATTGCCTGTGTATTTCTTAATAGTATGAGCGAGGTATTTGGCCAAGCTATAGGTGGGCGAATCTATAGTGTTAACTATGGGTCGAAAAGGTAGGTTTTGTTTATGGATTTTTGGAAGACCGTACAACCTAGGTGGCTTGGATTCCTTGGGCAGTATCCGTTTCTGTATGTCAGAAGGAATGTCAGAGGATTTAATTAATGCAGTGTTACGTTTTATTTTGGTGACCTAAAAGATTTCGCTTTAGTTTACTGCGAACTTAGCCTACTTTATAATTTTACCTGCTACGTGACTGTGTAAGGGTTTTTGTTTGTAATATAGGTCTGTTTCTGGTGTTGAAGCATATTTCATCTTGCGGCTATATTTCCTTTTTTACTTTAGGTGAGACTGCGTAGAGTGAACTTACACTCTACGAATGGATTATTTTTGTCAGGCGAGTCCTATCGTTATTGATGGATGCATTTATTTATTAACAGCCGATGCTAATTTAGGGAATTTAAACATTTGCTTTTAAAGCCATCAGTTGGAGTTTTCTCTCGGTCTTGTCGTACACAGCTTACGTTTTCTCTTCAGGATTTTAGAGTTCAGAGTTTCATTTGCTACAATTGCTTCAGTTAGTTCAATTAGTATTTGTTGTATACACCTACCTGGGTTGATTTCATAGCTTTGGTATTCTTTCAGCCAATCTGTCTTATGACATCGTTGCAGGTTATGTACGACTTGATCTGTCACTAATACCCTGCGGAGTTTTACTTTTCACAGTTGCGTACTCTGTCGCGTTTTCTTGCAGGAAACTTTTACTTAAATCGGGATTTATGTATTATTTGTATAATTGAGGTTTGGACGCTCTTCCGCGTTATTTTGAATTAATCTCTTTTTAAGTTTTTCTTACTTCTTCGTTTTGTTGCTGAATTAGTTGAGAGTTGTCGTGGCGTTCCTTCGTGAAACTATCGCTAGATGGCGCATGACGATCTTCAGCTGTCTTCAGGGTGCTGCGCGTAGATTGATGGCACACGGCTTACTTACGAGGGTCCAGGATTCACTTAGCGGACATTAAAGTGAGGGGACGTTCTTTTCGGCTTGTGCTAATTTGTAGCTGGTGGTAATATGGAGAAATTTTAAGCCACGAATTGTCGGATTTGTTCACCGGCTACGTAACTTTATCAGCGGATTTTGGTATTTGGAATGGTTATTAGCGTTTTGCCTTGGTAATTATCCGTTGATTTGACGCCGTTGGGCGGATTGGATTATTAGCACATTGTGAGTGGCCATTGTTCATTCTTCGCCGCTCAAGCATCTTAGCGTCCATCTTGAAGTCCGTTTTGCGTCTCGTTTTTGGTTCGCCTCGAATTTAATTCGGTAAGCAGTCCTTTCCTTTTTCTTCTTATTAGATTTGTCTATCTTATTTGTTTCTTTTAGAGGTTCTAGTGAAGGGGTTTTCATCTTCCCCGACGAGAATTTATTTTTGGTGAATCCCTGTACATAAATTTTGGGTAAGGTGTTCAATGTATAGGATCGTTAGCGTCGCTACAAGTCTGAGCTGGGTGCACGAGGTAGATTGGGAGTGAGTCTTTTTTGTTTTCTTTTCCGTGGAGATCCCAGTTCAGCGTGGGAATCAACCGGACTTGAAGTCACCATCGAGCTATCAGTAATATTTTGTGTGAAAGTGTAGAAGTCTACGTTCAAGGTCAGAGGTCTAAATTTTAATTTTTAATAGAAAATTTTCTTGTTAATTATTTTGAGCCCCTCCGGCATAGTCTTTAATACTCGTTGGGCCATAAGCCACTCATTTGATGATTGAACGCTGCATTTTGGTAGCACGTATTTCTTGGTAGATTTGTAAATCCACCAGGTAGGGCTTCACCTAGCCCGGTGTTTGTCTTTTTTTTGGCCGTGCAGGCCTGTTAGTTTTTTTTTTGTTTTGTATATTTTGTAACTTAACAGTTGGGACTATTCGTTGGCACCAAGTGCATTTTAGCTTTAGAATTGTTGTAGTTTTTGGTACCGATATCAACCTTGTGTAACGGGTTGGTTTATATTTATGATTTTGTAAACGATTGTTGTAAGCGGCAAACTCTGGTGCACCACGGTACTGTTGCGGGCAATTTATTAATTTTGTACGATTTTCGTTATTTGTACTTTGAATAACAACCCACTGGATACGTTCGGAATTGTTCTGGTTGCCTACCTTATTTCGGGGGAAAGCACACCAAACGGTTTTTTTTTATTTTTTTTTTTGTAAATATATTCTTACTTTACAACTTGAAGGTGGACTTGTGTTTTTTTTTATGATAGCTCACCCTCGCCTAAATTAGAGTAAATCCGGTCTCGTGACTCACCTTATGTTTTCGGTCGACTTTTTTTATTATTTCAATACCGTGCGCTCGAACCCTACCCACTACTCTTCCGTCCCACCTCAGAGGTTCTCAATTTACTCAACGACCTCGACGGAGCTTAAATTAAATTGAGTGGCGCCTTTTTCTTACTTTTGGGTATTGACGTCTCGAACTTTACTTTCGAACCACGCCGTCTCCACAGCAGCTGGCAGGCGCTCCGAATGAGAGGCAACAAATTTAAGGGTAGCAGGTAGGTGCGTTGCGGTTTCCATTGTTTTTTTGCAGTTTGTGTATTTATATTTTTGGAGTCTGTACTTTCTTTTGGGCCGGCGCCAACGCACAATTAAGACGTGCGTATCAGCAGAGATTTGCCGTTCAAATTTCGAAGTGGGGTCACGTAACAACTGGGTGTAGCTACCATCTTGTAAGAGATCTGACATTTTGGACACGTACTGAGACTTGTCTAGAATGACGGTTGTGTTTCCTTTGTCAGCAGGAAGAATTACTATGTCTTTGTTGGCGCGGAGAGAACCTAGGGCTGAACGTTCTACTTTGGATAAGTTTGGCTGAGGAGGTTTAGCAGAAGAAAGACATTTGGCTGTTTCAAAACGAATAATATCGGCATTTTCTTTAGGAGTGTGCGAATGGATGATTCTACCAAAGAGATGATGTCCTCTTTTGGAATGCTTTTGGGAGTCACAGAGAAATTTAAACCTTTGGATAATACTAGAGTTTCAGCTTCCGACAGGGGGTGTGACGATAGATTTTGACCGTTTTTGATGATGAATGGGTTCCGATTTTTTTGTTATTTGGAGCAAGCAATTGAAATTTTCGAATATGATTTTCCTTTATGCGTTCTGAGGATCTTTGAGCTTGGATAGAAGAAATGCGATCTAAGAGGGACCACTCATCTTCAGACAGAGTGTTGGAGAGTTCTAAATGAAGGGAAAGAAGATTCCTGGATACAAGATCTAATTCGCGACGGCAATATTTGATACGTTCGCGGATGAGTGCTAAGCTGGCTCGTCTTAAGATAGATCGAGTGCTGATGTGGTGAGAAAGTTTGAGAAATTTTGGGACAACTTGGTGGTCGCGACAGCGAGACAAGAAGGTAAGGGTGCACAGAAGGGTAGATAGTTTGAGGCGTAGCTTAGAAAAGGTTTGGGTTTTACGGAAAATTTCCTCCCCGTGGAGGTTTGTTAAATGATATCGAAGGCTTCCACGGTCTGAGTCTCTGTTATGAGGGCTTCAAACTAGAATCAAGGAACACCAACGGTACGTTAAGTCACGTTCCTCAACACACTCAGCCTTAGCCGAACACTTCATAGATACGGGCCATAAAATTTGTTTTGATCAGGTATCTGTTGTAAGCAAGTCTCATCGCTATTTTCCACGAAAGGTAAGGGAAGCTATCGAGATCCAGAGACATCCTCAAAATCTCAATCGCGATATTGGTTACCCACTCTCCAGCATTTGGAAACCCGTCCTTTCCGCTTCTTCGACCCGTGCTCACTGTTCCGCATCGTTGCCTCGCGCTCACCGTTCCGCTTCCCTGCAGAATGGTATATATACCCCTGCACGTCCATATTCTCCTTGTCAGAAGGTTTTCGCCTCTAGCGTGGTTGACACGTCGAGTTACCGTGACCTTCTGGCGCCCCTCACCTAGTTTTGCTCCTGAAGAAGCCACTTACATTAGTGGCGAAACGTCGAGTTTGAGTAAGTTGTATATATATTTTTTGTAATTTTTCTTTTTCATTTTTGCTTTATTTTATTTTGTATTGTATATATGTACTTTACTATGACGCGGTCAAAACCCGGAAGCCCTCATAACAGAGACTCAGACCGTGAAAGCCTTCGATATTAATAATAATTCTTATTCAAATGGCTCATCAAATCATTTTACCACAAGAACATTCGACAATTCAATAAGACGACATACAGACGGAGTACTGAAAGACGTAGAGTATTTTGGAAAACATTGCAATCAGATACTGAAGTAATTTCATGAAAATTATAAAGAAATTAAATATAGAGCTGTTGTCCGGACTCGATATATTTAACTTAATTCAGTTGGTACGACTAGCTTGGAGCCAAAAATGAACGCACTTTGGAGTGTGAGGCGCTTCCTTCTCCAGATGAACGTTTTGCTAGAGTTTGTATTTTAGCTGTTCTCTCAATCACTACCTCTTCATGAGTTAACTAGAATATATGGTCAAACTCAATTCACTTCTGTCAACAACACTTCTTGTTATATTTGCTCGGTTTGATGTCGTTAACAATAAAAAGATTTCGTATATGTATTTTGCTACAATTTATACCATAATGTAGTTAATAACGAAATAACGATCCAATAAAATAAAACATACATTTAAGTGAAGTTGAGTTTTATTTCTAAATATTCAAAAGCGCACTACACAGCTTACTAGCTCATCAATTTATATACCTAACCTAATGAAAATTCCATACATCAGGTACACTATTTTAAAAATGCAAAGAGAACTACTAAGCACACAACGTTTTGCATTAACTAGATTTTTGCATAAACTAGTCCCGGAAATAGCTTTTCATAGAAGAGAATTCGATTTTGCCTGTGATGTTTTATATTGCAAGTCAGACAAGATCAACGGTATTTTAAAAATGAAACGTGATTAACACTGGATTAACAGCAGTGCTGTTATTATTGCACTAGTTTTGTAAATATATATATATATATATAATGAAGGTAAAAGTATCGACCGTACTTTGTTATAATTAATATTGTTTATTGTTAATTTGTTATAATTAAATAAATTGTATAATTTATTCGAACGTTTTACAACTACAACGACAACTTTAACTTTTCAGTTGAACCTCGTATCATTTTTGCATTTTAAATACTTTATAATTTCTTACTCCTCTTTTATAAAAAACAACAAGAAATTTCGTCCGTTCTCACATTGGTTATCCTTGCACATTCGAAGTTTTAATGTATTGACATAAATTTCAATTTTAATAAAATAATATAATTAATTTTTGAAATGTTTAATGTTTAATGATGGTTATAACTTATTAACTTTACGTTAATTGTTAAAAAAAAAAAAAAAGACAGAACAGCGATAGTGGGAGTGAAAAATGAAAAACACAAATATAATAATAGTAATTTTTTATTTGAGAGAAAAATTCAAAATTTAATGTAACATACACATACAAACACATACATGACACAACACGACTCGATTAGGCATTAATTTCCAAATTAAAAATACATCGTTAAATAAATTAGAAAATCTAGTGGGGAATGACGTAACGGCAGTTTTGGTAGTTCGGAGCAGCAGTAGGTGGAAGTAAACAGATTATTTTTTTTTACAGAAAGAAACAGTCACTAAAAATTAAAATTTAACATAAAACCGCATAAAAACGATTTGATATTTATACAAAAACACGCTACAAGTGATAAGTGGGTGTCAGGAAAAAGAAAGAAGAAATAAAAAGAAGAAAGAACAGAGAACAATTCATCAGGACGAGCGAACTTAAAGGGAAATTGAAGAGGATTAACTAAAGAAGAATAACAAAATAAACACGCACACACACACACATATAATTAGCAAGGTAAGAAAGAGGGTGGGATAATTTTAAGACTTTTTGTACAATTTTATTATTATATTTGTGTTAATAATTTCAATCTTTCATTTCTGTCGTTTGTGACAGAACAATATATACATATATATATATACAGTAGAAGTCGGTTGTAACGTCCCTGGTTGTAACGAATCTTCGGTATTAACGAACCATATCGAAAGTACCGTCCGGATTCCCATTTAAACAATGTTAAAAAAACATCAATTATAACGAACCCGTATTTTACGATCTTTCGGATATAACGAACGAGTTTGAACGAGTATAGCTTCGTCTATAGCGAACTTTGCGCCACAAAATGAAGCGTTATCTGTTAGGGAACTGGTGAATACCCGTATTATGTCCCTTGCATTGTTTGCGCCGCGATCGATATTATTTCTGCAATCAGTTTATTGAAGTTGTTCACAGCGGATGGATGTTTGCAAATAAAATGGATAATTTAGTACACAAGCGAAAATCTTTTGCACTTAAAGATAAGTGTCAAATAATTTATGATATACAAAATGGAAAAAAACAGAAAGATGTTTGCCGTGACAGAAATCTCAGTAAATCTACTGTTGGTACAATATGGAAAAACAGAAATGAACTACTTAAAGCATTCGAAAGTACAAACGCAAAAGTGAAGAAAATGCGGAAATCTCACTATGATGACGTAGATCAAGCACTTTTAAAGTGGTTCACTCAACAGCGACTAAACAACGTAACTATCAGTGGAGCAATTTTAAAAACAAAAGCAGAAGAGTTTGGAAACAAAATTCACGGTGAATTTGTGTGCAGTGAAAGCTGGATAGACAGATGGAAAGTACGTCATAACATATCCAGTGGGAAAATTGTTGGTGAAGTGACATCAGTAGATAACAACATGGTAAGCAACTGGCTTACAACAGTTTGGCCGCAAATCAGAAAAAATTTTAGCGAAGATGACATCTACAACGCGGACGAAACCGGTCTTTTTTATAAATTAACACCTGACAGAACCTTAAAATTCAAAGGAGAGCAGTGCAAAGGAGGCAAGTTATCAAAAGAAAGAATAACCGCTCTTTTATGTACAAACATGTCGGGAAAACATAAACGAAAACTACTTATTATAGGAAAATCAAAAAAATCCTCGTTGCTTTAAGAGTGTGGTTAGGCTGCCAGTTGATTATAAAGCCAATTCAAAAGCTTGGATGACATCTGAAATTTTTATCGAATACATTCGTAAATGGGATGAGGAACTAACTAAAACGAAACGTAAAATTATATTGCTGGTGGATAACTGCCCTGCCCATCCCAATATTGAACATTTAAGATACATCAAAATAGTATTCATGCCACCGAACACCAGTTCAAAACTTCAACCATTGGATCAGGGCATTATACATGCTGTTAAAAAATGTTACCGTCAATCACTTTTGTTGAAGGTAGTGCAAAATATAGACGCTGGAATAGATTTTAAAATTACATTACTCGACGGGATAAACTTAATTCACCGATCCTGGCAAAGGGTCTCCGCTCAAACAATAAGAAACTGCTATAGACATGCAGGATTTTATCCTGAAGCAAGTATGGAGGAATTCGATTCGGAAGACGAACTTTTATTAATGGACTGGTTAATTAAGCAAACTTCAAACGAGGAACAAGTGCCGCCAAATGTTAGAATTACAGAAGACTATGTGACTGTAGATGATAATCTCGTGACATCAGACTTTTTAAATGATAGTGAAATTATTTCCAGTGTAAAAAGTAGTTACACAACGGAAGAACATTATGAAAGTGCTAGCAGCGATGACGAAGCAATACAAGAGGCTATGCCAATTAATATAATAGCGGCTACACAAAAGCTGAATGACATTCGTCAGTTTTTGCAGTCTCGTGGAGCACCAGAAGATGTTTTGTGTAGCTTGGCAAAAGTAGAAACATATGTAGATAAAATATGCATTGCTGATGCTCGCATACAAAGTAAAATAACTGATTATATAGCACATACTGTACTTAAATAATATGCATTACACATTATGATGACAAATATCAGTATTGGGTCAGTCAAGATCATACTCTATTCACATATGTATTATATATCTATATTTTTGTTTTATCCATAATATGAACATTTGTATCTTTTTGTAATATTTTTTTAATAAAGTTATTGTACAAGTGTTTATTGTTTTTTTTCTATAACGAACCTCGGCCTTAGCGAACCGATTTCTACGGTCCCTTGAGGATCGTTATATCCGAGGTTTACTGTATATTGTAATGTGAAATTTGATTTATAATAAAATCAAGACAATGTGAGTTTTACTCTTTAAATTAAAATTTGGGGTTTAAACAAATTAATCTCAGGGGTTCGTGAATTCTTTGCTCTACAGCGGGTGTAGAGAACAGAATACGAGAGCTTATCGTACGTTGAACAAAATACCCAAGTAAAAAAAAAAATTCTAAGTTAAAAAAAAATTTTTACAAGACAAAAAGCTGTTTTACAAAAAAAAAAATTATATTTTTATTTTCTTCAATAAACCTATAAAAATTTGTTTACACTGTGCAGAATGCCGTAGCAATCAACACACCTAAATTATTATTTATAAAGACCTTATTTGGTAGTTTTGAAATTTTTCCAACTTTTAATTGGGACTTAGAAAATTTCTGTATAAAAAAAAAATTTAAATTTTTAAAATTTTCAAATATTAATTTGGACTAAAAAAAAAGAATTTACTGTTTTAAAGAGAAAATATTAATTCTTAAAATTTTTGACCTTAAAATTAAATTAAAATTAAATTACCTTATCTTACGTGTGTGTGTGTTTATTTTGGAAGCTTCTGTCTTCGCGCGCCTATAGACGGATGGTGGATGGAGAGACGTCTTTTTCGTAGGGGTAATTAAATTCGGTAGAAGTTTTGGATGTTTATAAGTACTTATTCGAAGATGATCGTTGATTTGGGCCCACGGTGCACCGGGTTAATTTACAAAATTTACATACGTAGAGATAAACGCTCTGTACGAAGATAAAATGCAAAAAGCGGAAGTTTGTTGCTCTCGCACGGCTTTTTATAGGTGATTCGCAATTGTCTCTAAATTTCATCAGAAATACCTTTTGATCGTCATCTGTCAATCACGGCAATCAACGATCGTTGATGGATTAATTTATGCGCGTCCGGTCGAATATTTGTTGTATACAGGGTCACCGAAAAGTTGTAGATTTTAATTACCACCTACTTTTTCTTATTAAAATGCCCCTAACTGGCTGGTTTTTCTTCTTGTGTGTGTGGAATTTAATTGTGTGATTTTGTTACAATATTGGTGTGTATTTGTGTACAAAATAAATGATTTGAAATTAATTAATTACCTTATAAAATATGATGGTCATTATTGTGGTGCATTTAACATCTTTCTGTCTTTGTCGTTGGCTGGACTTAACATAAGATCTCTGCTGAGCAACACCCCTTCTGCGTCAGATGGCTACTGAGGCAAATCATGACATCGACTCGCACATATGCAAGGAAAATACCGATGGTGCCAACTTGAAGAGTTGCGCCTCCTCTATCATTTGATAGTGTTGACTTGGATTTAAATGAGTTAATTTTAAACAAATACCTCGCATGTGTGCAATCGTGTTAATGTTACATGTTTTATAAAATAGAATTAAATTAAATTGAAGAAATACACAGATCAGATAGTTGGTTATAGTTTAATGAATATTCAATTAATTTAGTGTTTTTTTTCCTTTTTAGATTACCTACAGCTGGATCATCTGTCAACTGACAAGTGGAATTGTAAATATTGAATAAGATGTAATATAACATTACAATATATATAATACAACAGAGAACCATTTCATCTGTATTTTGCATTTTCCATTGGCAACTAATTTACTTTTTTGGCATATCAGTATATTTGAATAAAAATAAATTCTCCTCTTCGAATTAAAAATAAACATAATTCAAGTTGATATGTTATATTATACATATATACATACATATATAATTATGTACATATATTGTAATGTTTTTCTATTTCTGCAATATCTCGATGAAATCTTTTCCCTGTTCATCTTTCTTAAATTAGCAGGAACAATAATTAAAAGTGAAAATTAACCTTGAGCGACATTCGGCACTCCAATTTTTTTTGAGTAAATTAGCTACCATATCTTGGTAGTTTTCACTCTTTTGATTTCCCAGAAAATGTTTGTAAACATTGTTAAAAGAAGTCCATTCTGCCAATTCTAAATCATTTATGGTATTTTCACATTTTTCATCTTTGAATATCTTCCTAATTTGTGGACAAACAAATATTCCTTTGCGAACTTTTGCATCACACAGTTTTGAAACTTACCCTTACGTATTTAAAATAGTTGCCTTCTTTTTCTAGTACTTTCACAAAGCGTTTACTAAAGGTTAGTTTAATGTGTAGACAGGACAGAATGTACGGTTCCATTCTTTCAATCAAGATCCCAAAATATGTGATTTTTGTTTGGTTAAACCCAAATTCCATCAATCAAGTCATTGAGATCTGATTCAGTAATGAGTTGCATTCTAAACATCGTTTATATGTATCTCTTTTTTATATCTGTCTTTCTTGTTTTTGTTCTACTGAATTAACACGAAATAGAGCACATATGTGGTACCCATGTTTTGTTTTGATTTTTAATTTTGAAGCTAAAATATTATTCATAAGATCTTTGAATTAATTCACTTAAAGCTTCTTTTACGATTTTGTTCGTGGACACATACATATAATGTATATGTATGTGTCCACGAACATAACAAAAACTGTTCGGAGAATTTTTACAACGTCTTGGACAGTTTTCCATTCTAAGTAACATTTCATTTGTCTCTTACCAGGCAGTATCAACAACTAAACAACAAATGAATGAGTTCGCAACATTGATATCTGTACGTATCGATTCCAGAAGTTTCTATTTTAGTATACAGGGTGTCTCAGCGAGACGGTTCATTAGAAGTTTTCGGGGTTTTGGCCAAAATATAAATTTGAAAATTCAGAATTATATATAGTAGATTATGTTCTCTTTAGTGAAAATATTATTAGATTTCTGTATTTTATTTTTAATGGAACGCCCTGTATATTTTTGCATATTTTGATTTACCTACTTTTAAGCTTCATAAATACCTACCTTTAGTTTTTTCAATTTGATTCAGGCGTTTTGTAGTTATTCGATTTTTTTTAATTTGCTATAGCAGACATTTATTCAAAAAATCAGAGAACACTCGATTTTTCGAATATCTATTTAGAATTCATACTATAATTACTCGAGTATATTTTAGCGCCGAGAACGGCTGCCTACATTGCGTGATTACTTTACTATGGCACGTTAATTCTTCGACATTTTGAAGAACCATAACTTAATTTGTTTAATAGCACCCCTATATTTTATTACCTAGATGTCTTCAGCGTTCAATTTTACATCTTTTATATACCACATGTCCCATACTACTTAAAATTGATAGTTTAGAAGATAGAGTTTTTGAAAAATATACACATAACTCATCGATATTTATCCAGTGTGTCACGGAAAATAAGCGTTTTCAAAGATTTATTGTCAAAGTCGAACGTCAAAATCACATTTCGTCGTTTGATGCTTGTGAGTTAATAATTATCCGTTAAATGCCTTTACATTATTGCTATAAAGAGTTAAAATGGATAAAAATGACGAAAACAATGTTTACACAAAGTAAGATTTTATCTTTTAAGAAATGAGGGTAAAAACTAGAAAGAAATTATAATAATTGTTCAAAATGGTGGTGGTTCGCATTCTTTGTAGACTTTGAGAAGAGAGTCTGTCGAATGCTGCTCGCGCACATGCTTTTAATTCCTACCTCGTAGTTGTTGATGTCTGGTAGACCAGATCTCTGATACGTCCCCAAAGGAAGACGGTGTCATATCTGGAGATCTTACAGGCTAATTCCTAACCGCCTTACCCACCTGTCTTCGAACATTAAGGTGCAAAAATTGTTTTCGTTATTATTATCCATTTTAACTCTTTATAGCAATAATGTAAATGCATTTAACGGATAATTATTAACTTACAAACATCAAACGACGAAGTGAGATCTTGACGTTAGACTTTGGCAATAAATCTTTGAGAATGCTTATTTTCCATGGCACACTGGATAAATATCGATGAGTTACCTATACATAGGTATATGCAATTTTCAAATAATCTAATTATCTCCTAAACTATCAATTTTAGGTGGAGGACATATCGGATATAAAAGATGTAGAATTCGACACCGAAGACGACTACGTAACAAAATATGGGGATGCTATTTGAAAAAGTTATGATTCTTCAAAATTTCGAAGAGTTAACGTGCCATAGTAAAGTAACCACGCAATGTAGACAGCCATTCGCGGCCCTAAAATATACTCTAACATGTTGTTTAAGTATGAAGTTGAAAAGGAGTACTAGCTGTACAACGTTAGGTGTAAAGGGATTACAACTTTATCGTCATCTTCTATTATAAGGTA